>JAIPRL010000232.1:85651-134218 GCA_025469235.1 Pemphigus obesinymphae | reverse complement strand
CCAGTGACGTCACGCGGCTATTCTACATTTCTTAATATCTCTTAAAGTAATATTTTTTTTTACATCGTATTTTCACAAAATCATTTCATATAACCATAGCTACAATAATTTAACATTTAAAAAAAATGTAAAGAATTTTTTCATTTGTGTTGTGTGCTCCCTTAGGGAGACCCACTCGGTTGATGAT
Organism: Pemphigus obesinymphae; assembly: GCA_025469235.1. Classification (NCBI taxonomy): domain Eukaryota; kingdom Metazoa; phylum Arthropoda; class Insecta; order Hemiptera; family Aphididae; genus Pemphigus; species Pemphigus obesinymphae. The sequence goes on along the minus strand of JAIPRL010000232.1, from coordinate 134,031 downwards.
AAAAAGAAAAGAAAAAAGCAATTTAACATGGAATTTGTATACAAATATCAATGATTTGCACGAGAAAAATAAGTAAAAGTCATCAAAAATTGTTTTGCTTATCAACCGAAATAGGTCAAAAAAATTTGGCCCCCTTGTGGTAAATTACCTGGCGACGTGCTACAATACATCGTACCTATCTATGACCTTTTCTATCTATCATTTCGGGGGGGGGGGGGGAAATGTATTACTCGTAACGATTATAACGTGCCGGTCGTGATAAATGTATTATTTTCGATGAAAATATGCGATTATAACGTGTGCGAGCCAAGCGTTGGAATAATATAATATGCAGCTGGCTTGTTTTGTTTTGTGTTTGCATGCAGTTGGTTTCGTTTAGCAATACATATTAATCGCGCGGTTCTACGACGTTTAAAACGATCGATAATTATTAGTAGGTGTTATTTACGCGACGGCAAAAATTATCGTTAGGCGTGGTAAATATCAATAAATATTAAATATATATAGGCACAGTGGATGATTAAGACAATAATAACATTATTATGTTACGGTGTTACAATGTTATATGACGTCGTGTACGATGTTATCCTATAATATTATTTATTACAAGTATGCAATAATATTATGGTAATATGGTCCACGGAATGCAGTGATCGACGGTCGTATACCTAATGTATACAGACGGGCCTCGTTATTTGGTATGAGATATTTAAACCTGGACAAGATCCTTTTCCGCCAAAAGATAAATCGTCATTCCCCAAATGAGATAATGGCTAAAAATAACCAAACTATTAATTAAACAATTGGACATAATATGTGATAAAATTAATTGCATAAACTGCAATGCAATATGTTTACGTTTATACAAAAATAAGACATAATCTCATTTTTTTTTTTATGTGAAAAGCAATATTGACTTAAAATAAATAAATAAATCCGAGAGAAAATGGTAAAGAAGATATTATTATGTTGTACCTATTGGCGGAAAGGTAATAAATGTGTCTAAAATACGTATATAGAAGAAAAAATATCCAAAAGTAAATATTCGTGAAAGTTCGTTTCTAGATTGCGGTATGCAAGCGTGTTGATCAACTTTAAAGTTACCAGCTTACCTTACTTAAAATAAATTAAAAATGTACCTATTATTATTAGGTACCTAAGTAATGATGAAGGTAAAATACATTTTTTTAAAACTGTTTTTATTATTTATTATCTATATAAGTAGTAAACTATGAATTGTATATATATATTTATATATACGTCCATACACCTATATATCATATTATTATATGTAGGTAGGTACCTATACATTGTACCTACCTAACCTATATTATATAATTGAGAATATTTTTATTTACTAAACAATAAGGAGCCATTTCGGATATTTGTTTCTTGGATATTTATTCCTATACGATATATACGGTATGCGAGTGTGTCCCATTTTGAGCATACCACTTAATATCTCAGTTAGATGACCTTGAATTTCATTTTTGGGGAAATTTCAAAATCTTAACTCTTGGTGCATATGTGTAACACAAATTGCTTTTTTTTTTTTTAATGAAAATCCATATTTTTGATACTAGATTCGGATAAATCAAATTTTTGTCCAATAAACTTTTGTAATATGCAAAATTTGCCGAGTTCAAGTTGTTTTAAATTGGGAAAGATTCTTTTCTAAAAGCTTGAAACTCGTAAATACTAGGTATGTAGTTATTCATTTATGAATTTGGATACATTTTTTTCTAATAAAAACAAAATTCACAGATTATGAGCATCAAAAACTACTCCTTTTTAACGTTTTGATATTATGTGGTACATTCAAAACGGGAAGCACTGTGTATTTTTTGATTTTTGGATATTTTTTTTTTAATAGATCCGGAAACATGTTATGATTTGTACAGAGTGAGTGAAGTGTTGTTGTACCGCGAGGACCGGATATGCGATGTTGATCTATGATCTATGCGAATAATGATGTATGGGCATTTCCGTTTAGTGCGCAGTACTTGTACTCACCGTACGGCGGATTATTTTTGGACAACGGCTTCTGTGGGTTGACAATTTTCAACTCTTGTAGCCCCGATTGGTGGTTGTATTTGTTTTTAAGCAACAGAGCCAGAGGGTCTTCGTTTTTGTCATTGTCACCAAGTTGTGTAGATTGTTTAAATTGTTGTTGTTGTTGTTGGTAAGGGTTCAGTGGTAGTGTGTAGGATAAGTTTGGTTTGGGGTGATTAATATTATTATGGGTTGTGGAGGTAATAGTCTTTTGGGTCGTCCTCCAATAGTCATTCCACACAGACCTAAAACGCCGCCAAATTTAGTAATATTTATTGTAATTTGTAAGTAGGTATATTATTATAATAATAATCTACTCGTATAATTGCAACCGCTATACGTACCATAGCCCATATAGCATTTATACCAACTTTATAATATTTACTACCCATTCGTTAAATATAATATTAAATCGAAAATATATATTTACATTGTATTTACAAAAACAACGGATTATGCGTGTGCTCCAAACGCGTTTTAGTTGACTTGCGTTCTCGACAAATTACCTGTGCAGGTCAAATTACTTTTAAAAAATAATTAAATTATTACGTTGCATATGTCATATTCAATAAAAACATCTAAATTACCTATAATTATTTTTTTTTATCGAGTTACATTATTACTTCATTACATCAAAAGTTATTGACGTTCATCTTTTGTTTTTTATTCGCAATATCATATGAGTACATTTCCACGTGAAGACCTCGATATTCATAATAAATATAAGTAGGGTTTTCTTTAAAATTTGTACAATTAAAAATTACTTTATTATTGATATATTATACATTCAAACGGTGTGTCGTGTTTAACTGTCTGTACTGGTTTTCCTCTGATACTCTATTCCGTTTAAGTTTATACCAAAACGCGCACGTGAAATTAATTGCGGAACGATGCTAGTGGCCCCCCGTAGACGAATAGCTGCTCTGTTATTGTCGTGCATTGTCGTCACACGTCGGTTTCCGACACCACCGCCGTGCAAACAGAGAAACCATTCGTAGTGGAAATAATAAATTGTTAGCGTGCGTGCGCGAACATGAACTAACTTTCGTCCGCCGCCTGGTATAAACTTAAGCGAACAGAGTATACATACAGTACCTAGTGTTATACTGGTATACCTACTATAGTAGACCTCTTTATGTCAAAATCACGAAGAAAAATATGCTTATATATACAATAATATGCAACTATAGATTTTTTACTTTATAATATTAGATTAAATTCAATAGGTAGCTTTACATGGAGCACTTGACGAGCACGATAACGGTTTATAGTTTATAGTCCGCTTTTAGTGGTATAGGTATCGTCGAAAACGCATTGCGTCTACTAAAATTCACGTGTTATAAAGATATCGTTGCAGTCGACGTATCGTGTCAATAATATTATCAGAGTCTGTATGTTTAAAACAAACGTTTAATTTTTAAATAATAACGATTCGAATTTTAACAACTAATCATAATTTATTAATAATAATCACAGTCGCCGTCTGCATCGATAACAATTTATTTCCACCGCGCCGTGACACGAACCCTGCATATCGTACGAGTAATCACGAACGTTCATGTCCGGATCGCGTCTTTCGGCGATTTTCGGCGTTCGTCATACATTATTATCGTTGTTATTTACCTCTGTGTCGTAATGTTAGGAGTCAAATATTGAGGCCAGTCTTGAGTCGCTTCACCTTCGTCTCCCGACCGTCGCAGATAAGCGGGCGTATTTTGCGAAAAGTCGGGTATTATGTTCTCGTGTTCCGTTATGCATTTGCCATTGGTGCAGTGCTAAACGAAAAAATATGCTCGTGTCATTATTACCGTAGCCATTTTGTAACCATTTTTAGCCATTTTAGTAGTTCTTAAATTATTTTTAGCCTTCTTTAGGCTTTAGAAGATATCGGAAACTGTCATGAAATTAAAAGTATGTCTAATATTTATAGAAATAATAAACCTATTTCATATTACACTGCAGTCGTTGTGAAGTAAAAAAACGAGTTCTTGGTCGTTCTACTATACGTGACGTTTTGCGGAGCCCTTGTTTCACGGACCCTCGATTATAAGAACTTTCAATGTACCTATATGATACAAAACATGTGTGTAAATAGGTGGGTACTCACTTGTCCATCTCCACATGGTGACCCTTCAGCTGCAGGCCTGTACGCCACGCAGTAACCTGAACCCGCGTCGAAGCAGAACAGCTGAGCACAAACTCGATCGTCTTTCTGTTTGGGATAAATAAATTATTCCTATTATTTTTAGTTTGGTTTCCCGAAGCTAAACTGAAATCGAAACTCACGAAACAGGCGCTTGTCCCTCGGTCTTTCCTGCATTGGGCGTCCAGAGTCAACAGTTTGCCGGGCAACATCCTCGGCAGCGACTCATCCTCGTGTGGCGAATTGAACAGGCACGTGGCTGTGTCACCACTGTAAAACGAAAGAAAACGGTTATACCTGTTGTTAAAAGTTAAACTTAATTGTACGGTCGCGTGTGAAACAAGAAATAAAAGGATGGTCAGGCGATTGAACCCTGCAGTAATTATTATTAGTTATAAGTGATCACCATTTCGAAAAAAACCCTTTGCGTTATCGAATCAATTGCTGCGGTAATTTATGGGCGACAGTAGAAATATAATGATTTACAATATAGGTGCTCGAAAATTTAAGTTTTAAGTCTGTTTTAGTATGCTTACTAGCTGTTACGCATTAAATTTTGGTATACGTTATAAATTAATTATTATACATTTTTATGAATATAAATATTATGGAATCGACTCAAAAACTCGATGTTTGAGATTTCATAGCCAGAATTTATTTTATAGTCAAAAATTGTTTTGTGATTTGAGTTTTCGTTTGATTAAGTTCTACAATAGATATTAGGTCGGTTCTCGCGACCTTCAAATGACTTACTCACGTAAGTAGGTACCCGTCGGATGAGCTACAGGGTTGTTACGTTTAAAATAACGGAAAAAAACATTATATTTTGTACAATATTTTATACATTATAAAATTTGTATAATTAGAAATTTGACCATACAGGAATATATATATATATATATATATATACATTATATAAATTGAATACAAACTTTAAAAAGTGATGGAACGATGAAACACTACACGGCGACCATCGGAAACCCTTTTCTGTGTGTCGCAGATCACTCATTATGTACCCGTCTTCCCAGCGACATTTCTCAGCTCCCGGTCCGCCTAGATAAGTCGGGGGCGGTGAACCGTCGTGCACTGCACCCAACCTGTACAATACACGATTACACGATTATCGATTAGTTGTGTATAATATATATTATGTATTTAAATAATATAATATTATGGTACGATATACTGGGAGTTAGTGTGAACGATAAGAGTAAATTTGCATAACGGGATACCTTAGATACCTAAGTACGGGAAATTGAGCATAATTTGCAATGAATAAAATGTTGAGTTCCAAGATGCTGTCAAAAACAACAAAAGAAAAACTCTACACTTGTTACTTGCGCCCAGTAGAAATGCGAAAGTTGGTCCTCCGTCCAAGGGGATGAAGGAAAGCTACTAATATTTGAAAGGAAAGTGCTACGGAAAATATATGGACCCACACAAAATCTAAATGGAGAATACGAAAGAAGGAAGAATATTGACTTAGAAAGACTGTACAATAAATGAAATATTGGAAAGTACTTTGAGGCAAAACGCTTGGAATGGGCAGGTCATGTTTGGCGAACTGATTTTATTAGTAGTTATCAGTAGCCTTATTTGAAATGTACTGTTTAAGAACTTAACTAAAAAGTGACCAACGGGTAGGAGACTCCGTTAACGATGGATAGATAAAGTGGTTTATTAAAGACGCAAGAGAAGTGAACGATATGATGACAAGGAATCGTGATGGACGTAGAAACTTGGTGAAAGCTTACAAAAGGCCTATTAAGCACAAATGTCAAAATAAACCGGGAGTTAGGTTTTAGGATACTTACAGGTGACCGACTTCGTGCGCGGCCACGATGATGCCTGAAAATCCTCCCGTGTCCTCTATAATGGCGACGCTGTTGACTTTTTCGAGACGTTTGTTTACCACACATGCTCCGCCCACGTATGCGAATCCTGTATTTATATGACGTACAAGAGATTAAAATGCGTTTTTTTTTTGTTTTAAATGTTGTTTTTTTTATTCTAAACCCAAAACGCTATAAAAAAAACTAAAACTAATTGTTGTATCTATTAAATCTACTTGCGGACGGACTTTACTGTAAAAAATTGTTATTCAAATTCCAAGTGCAATTATTGTTATGTTTAAGCATATAGTTATAGAGTGGAAAGCGTGTAACGTTGTTAAATTGTTTTACCTTGTATTCTGATCCAGCGCAGCTGATTAAGTTTATATAAATAAATAAATAAATATATTTATTAAAATGTCATGCAAAAAATACAATATGTATTATGTATATATCAATGTATCGTATCTATATAACATTGTATACATTTCGTTTTTTTTTTTTCGAGAAACATATCACCGTAAAGAAAGCTGTGCGCACAACATTATATAGGTACAGCTAACCATTGTTATGCACCAATATAAATGTTTGCGTGTGCATTATTATTTGTTAAAAATGATGAAAGTGTATTTGTATGTGTGTATTGTGAAATGCTAAGTCATTTCAAAATATAGCTTTTAATTTAAAGACGCACGCGTTAATTATTGTCGTATTGTTATATAATATAAAAGTATAAAACAGTGTAAAAGAAGATAATATGGTGACCTTAAATACAAAATGTCCGGGTAATTTCAAAATTTCAGTGCCAGACAGCGATTGAACCAAGATCGTTGTAACCTTTGTTTGCCAAAAAAATATTACAATTTTTAATTTTAAAGTGCGATATTTTTGGGTGGAAATAAAATGATACTTGGGGACCGGACAAAATTACAAGTGCACGTTTTGGATTTTCAGGGACATACCTGCGGTACCCCTGTTGCATGTATCGTGTGGGTATTGTCGCCTGCACATGTCTAATCTGAAAATTAAATAGTATATATGCAATTTAATCCATTCGGAATTATTGTCGTTCACATAAGTTCTGAATTCTAAACGTCTCTTTCGGTCCACCAATACGATTTATTTATAGCAATAATATATCGATGTACACATATATATATATATATATAAAAAAAATAGAATATATAATGTATTAATCTACATCTACACACATTAGAAGCCCCGTCAAATACCACGACATTATAATATTTTACTTGATGACCCATCACACCCAGAAGGTTGTTTAGTAACGCTTTTTCTATAAGTACTGAAAATTTGTATTTACAAATTCTCCCGTATCACACTATCAAGCATTTTCCCTTCTTATTTCTATTTACCACATACCGGCCGTTCCTTTTGTGCAACGGCCTCCTTTTCGACGTCTGCACATGTCGTACCTAAATGCATTCGTTGTCGGTTATAATGTACCATTAGGTATTATTTTATTTTAAAATATTATACAAAAACATATATATTTTGTACGATCTCGAAGTAAAAATATCATAATATGGATTTATTCAAAATAATATTATTTTAAAAAGTCGATTAATTTTTTTTTATGTGTCTATTCAGATTGTTCAGAATCATCTACTTACTTGGTGACGGCTACAGCAATATCATATACAGGTAATCTTCGTTCTTTGAAAAGGTATTTACCCATGTCCGTGAGTGCGGCTGCGGAATCGATAGCATCTCTACCGACCCTGTTCCTTTCCAAATATGGCGTAGCATCTCTCGCCTAAAATTAATTTAACGCGTTTATTAAAAATATTTTGTTTTAGTAAGCATGGGGTCGTCGGACAAGGAGGTCGTTTACAAATATATGACGACAGCCAATAGACCATACAGCGGCAATGACGTGTTTTCAAATGTACAACGACAGGGTGTTGGAAAATCGGCCGTTGACAAGGCTCTCGATCAATTGGTGAAAGAAAATAAGATAGTTATGAAGTTAAACGGTAAGCAGAAAATTTACTGTGCGATGCAACCTGATTCTGCGGCGGAAGACCAAAAGGAAATTCAGTTGATCGACGAGGAATTATTGAAAATCAACGAGACTCTTCGTAATGTTGAGCTCAAGTATAAACAGTCCGAACTCGAAGTAAAATCGCTTCAGGGAACTCTCAGCACCGAGGAAGTTGAACGTCAGGTAGCCGAAAAAAAAAAAATTATAACTGCACTCAAAATACAATTGGATCAATTAAACCAAAACTCCGGTAACGTAGTATCGGAAAAGGACAAACAACAACTGAAGAAGGACTATGAAAACATTACAAAAGAGTACCGGAAGCGCAAACGTATGTGTATGGACTTATTAAATTCGATTTTGGAAAACTACCCGAAACCGAAAAGAGCTCTTTTCGAAGAAATCGGTGTCGAAACCGACGAGAGCGTGGGTATGCCGAGCTTGTAAGTCGCTATTATTTTTTATAAAACTATATTGAATTACCCGTGATATAATGATGCCCGCAATGCTTATGCGTATTTTCGGGCCCTTGAGCAGTCTGTACCTGAGATCTACGCCGTTCCAGAAGGACACAAAGTATCTTTTTATCTGTACATTGTCTCCTCCGTGTAACCTGTACATATTTTAAATTGTTTATTACACATTATTATTATTATTTCACGGTGTAAAACATGATAAAATAAATATATTAATAATTATTATATTATGATTTATTGAATTTGAATCATTTATATTTACTTGTAACCGTCATAGTCCACGATGACCATTATTTCCGGGTAGATGGCGTATGGCGCTTCCCTCTTGGCGATTGACCTTTTCCGTCTACTCCTTGGCAACGAATCTGGTTCCATTAATGCTAAAAATAAAACACGAAATAAATCAAATCAATACACTGTTCTCTTGTAATAGGTAATATATAGACATGACAGCATAGAATAAGTGAAATTATATTTGTTCTGAAGTTTCACTTATTCAGTAGCATAATGGTCTGGTGAGTGAAATTGACCAACGCGTTACCGTAATCTCCCGCGTTCCTGTCCGTTTCGGGATTCCTCCTGTATACAACGTGTTTGTGGTGTGCAACGAATTTAGGTGGTTTCAGCGGAAAACCTTGTTTGGACACCCTATCGTCGCCATCTAGAATCTCTTGGTCCATGAACATTTCGTCATCTGGAATGGATTGGACGTGTCTCCTATATACGGAAGGGACGGGTTTCACCACTAAGTGTTCACCAATAGTTCCTTCCTGAAAAAAAAAACATATCAATTAAAATATTTTGATTCACACTATGAACGAAAACGTAGTCGATTAACGAGAGATAACATTTAATTAGGTCTTTGGAATTGGTTTTAAATTTAGGTACTTTCCAGAGATTTGTTTTTGATTTTTCCCAGTACAGTAGAATCTCGTTAATCCGGACTCCGCTGATCCAGACATCTGGTTAAACCGGATGGACCTTAAAATTGCCATTAGGTACCATAGAACCAATATAGGTAGGTACTTTCAATTTTAATCAATAAGATGTTTGGTTTTTTATTCTAAATCAATATGTAGGTTAAAAATGTTGGCCTAGGTTAGTATTGTAACCAAAAAGTCATTTTTACCATAAAAACATCGATTTTCTTAATTTGATTCCATCAGGACCAAAAAGCGAGACTCTACTATATAGGTACCTAGTTTTCTTAGACGTAAAGAAAAATCACCTTTTACAGGTATAACGTGATATTTTTATAAATGGAGAAATAACAAATAAAGTTGCCATGGTTACTATATATTACTAAAATAATATTTTATATGGTGACGTCATAAAAATTTTTAATTTATTTTTGACAGTTATAGATTGAAATAATTTTAATATAATATTATACCGACTTTCGTTAAATATCATTTTATAGAATGTAATGATGCACCTAATATATTCTTAAAGTTTTATGAAATATACAAAACTATGCTCTTATCCAAAATGTATGCATTTATACAGTAAAAATTTTTTTCATCCGAGTTTCTTACTTTCAAATTAATCCAAAATATGTAAAAAAAATAATACCCGGCTTAAGTCATGAAATAATATAGGTACTACCTATATGTTTTTTTTATAACTACTATTCATACTACTATTTTCATAAAATAGATATATTTATATTGGTAAGAATATTGTAAGGAAAGTTACAATATAAATAAATGATTGCAAACAAGTTTATTTGATAAATATTAAAAACTGAATATTGATTTTTGGTTAAAATTTAGAGGTAAATTAAATTTTTTGATCGTAGACATCAAATTAACAAATTGCATTACAAATTTTAAATAATATATATTTATATAGATGAAAATAGTATTTATTTTTATAACATTATTGAGTTAAACAAAATAAATTACTTTGTTAACAATAAAACAATATTATTATTCTTAAACAAATTATCATGTATTGCAAACAATTTCTTTGGTATATATTAACAACTTACTGATTATTGAAACTTGCTTATACATAGATATAAATTAACCAATATTAAAGTATAAGGTGTATTTAAAATAACTTATTTTTATTGGTCAAAGAACTCTTTTTTTAAATATTATTCAGTCAAATAAAATAAATTAGGTAAGTACTTAAAAAAATCAATCAATTAGGTTATTAATTAAAATAAAACAATATTATTATACATTAAACAAATTAAAATAAGCAAATTATCATATATTGCACACTATTTCATTGGTAAATATTATCAATTCGTTATTTATATTTTTTATAAGAATTCAATAAAGTAAGCCTAAATATTTTTCTTAAAAATAAATTAAACAATATTAAAGTACAATATTAGATTCTGAGTGTACTGGTTTTACATGTTTTTATATGTATTTGTTTTCGGTTATGTATACACTTTTTCGGAAAGAAGGAGTAAAGTAAGAGTTTTATGGTATAGAGGTTTTTGATAAGGAATTCGTTCTAGTTGGTACCTATACTTTATAGAGGTCATTTTTTGATTTTCTAAATAGTTTTCAAAATCGTAACGAAAAACTACCTTTTATAGGGAAAATATCACGAAAAGTTGTTATAAACTAGAAAATAAGAAATAAATTAGTCATGGTTACTGATTATATAAGTGATATATAATATTTATAAGTTTATAATTATACCAAAACAGACCGTAAATGATTATAAATTGGAAAATTAAAATACCAGAAACTTGAAATTTACACCAAATATTTACCATAGTACTACGTAGGTATATTAAAATCGTATTAAAAATAAAATAATTATCATGTTTAAAGCAGTCTTTCTATTTGAAATATTAAGAAACATAACAAGTTTCTTATCTAAATATAAAAATCAAAATGATAAAGAAACAAAATAACAAAGTAATTCAAATATATAAACAGTTAGGAAAGCCCACTTGGCGAGTGTGCTGAATTCCCGGTTTCTGGTAAATAAATCGTCGACATTTTTTACTCCCATCGAACTGCATAGGTTAACTAATATTAAAATGTGAACTACGATTAAATTTAGAATTAAATTACATAGTATATAGTATGAAAGTGATGGTCAATGTGCGAAGCTAAACAACTATTTAAAATTTTTTCCATGTAGAGTATATTATAATATATTCTTTATTGATTTTATGTCCCGGGTAAGACCAGGCTATAGGGAGGGATCCTTTTACTTACCGGTGAATCGGACAAGTTTTGGAAAAAAATACTCCGATAAAAATAATGATGTCCATAGCCAATAATAACTAATCATTCCTACCAAGGCCACACTAATCTATCTTTTGTAAATAATGTTCTCATAAAATTTGTAATAATGTTATATATTTGTTTAATTCTGTTATATTTCTTATGTAATAGATAGGTACATATCTACTGTTTAAAAAAAAAAAAACCTAATGACATTAATTCAATGTTCATATAAATAAATAAGTGTTAATGAATCTAATAATTCTGTATAGAATAGTTGTTAAAAAAAATTAGATTTAGAATTCGGGACTCTGGAATATAGGTAATTTTATGGGATTTCGTGATAATAGCCCTCGATACATTTAATATTCACATGGTTGAATAATAATATAACATGAGTCGAATTTGTTTAATTATAAAATAACTTTCTATTCAAATTAAATATTTAATAAAAAAAACTAATTTAGTTTAAAATAATTATTATTCAATCTAGAATAAACTATACTTATATAATGTTTATGATTATGGTTTTTAATTTAATAAAATCTGAAAAACTTAATTCCACAAATATATACAATTTTATTCTCTATATATGTATTTTGATAACGATGTTATCATATTCAGTACACAATAACAGCTATATATAAGTAAAAATATTAGGAATTGAGTTTTTTTAGATTTTAGTGGTACAGTTCAATGAATGTTGATGTTAGTTAATAGTAGATACAATTAAGTCAATTTATATACTATATTATACTTATATATTTTATACAGTGTAATAGTAATTATATAACAATACATTATAAATGTATATAAACAATTTAGTAAAAATAAAAGTAAACAATATGAATGTTTGTTTTTGATAATCATTTGGGTGTATCATTGAAGCCTGTCAGTTTTATTGAATGAGAGATATCGACATATCGTAAATAGTTGGCTTGCTATTATAATGATATTCTGCTAAAATTATCCCTTCATTTCCATCAAAAAAGCTACCTATCTATGATTATTTTAAAACTTTTTATTAAATTATTTATTATTAAGAGGACGTGACACCCGCTTTACTGTCACCGGCTAACCAACTGTTAATATACGAAATTTACGTTCAGCATTTTATCATAACTTTGTCATTTATAATATTAGAGAAAATTGACCTATTAAAAAATTTGTGGGCAAGATCATTATCTATACTGTAATGATGTCTATGTTTTTTAAGGAGATATGATTATTTTTAAATCCAATTAATTGAAATAGATATACATCTTTTTCAAATTTTTCGGAAAAAGACAACTACTACAACATAGATAATAATGATCTGGTCTCTACATTTGGAAATAGATCAATTTACTATAATATTAAAAATGACAAAGTTGTGATTAAAAATTCGTTTAGTATATACAATTTTTAAACAAATGTTTTACAATGAAATATGTGAGTAATACTATCGATATTGTTCCGTCTGTTTGTGGGATAGTTTAATTTTTGTTTTATTTGTAAACATGTGAATATTACACAGCATTTTTGAAATTTATTCTCATTACTTATACTTGGTATATTAAATATTATGTTTTTTAACATTCAAACTCGAAAAATTTTTAAATAATTTTATGACTTTTGGTTTGGTAATTTAATTTAATAGAAAAGGGAATCAACTATTTTTAATTCGGTAAAAACGTGAAAAGACAGAAAACAGAAATATGTAATCTCTAAGATTTCTAGGTTTGTAATTATTTGTATTGTGACTTAAGTCTAATATCAGATATTAAATAATATATTATTTCGATCTATATGACATAGGTATCTATAATCTCTATGGTATTTTGGTATTTTTTCTATGGTACGCAATTTTTCTTATGAATTATAATATTATCGCACTGTAATTTATACTGTATCGTAATCTGTGTTTTTATTTTTACACGCGTTATTCACGTCACAAGTGATTTCTTTTACCGATTCGCGTTCATTATCGTTTTCTAAACCTAACCGGTCATCGTTTAAAATCAATAACAAATTCATATCTAACTTGTGCTACAGGTAAACAAAACACTAGACGTTGTAAATAGTATAGGCTCGTATCAAGTATACGGTTTAACAGTTTTACTTTCTAACGGCCACGATATTAAATATCGGTGAAAAATGATTAAAATATAACGAAATACGATCGGCCGGTTGTGCGATCGATTTAATTATTGCCACTTGATTTGTATTATATTTTAATAATACTTTATAACACTTGTATATACACTTGTGCACGTGTAGGTATACCTACATAGATGATGTGTCCAAAAACAAATATAATTTTTAACACACTTTTATGCTTTCTATGACATGGACATAATATTATATATTCACATTCTATCATACATATGGACATGGAGTCTAGGCACAACTTGTGATTTTTCATGAGTAGTAAATTTTTTCAACCTCCCTCCCCGATCCCACAAAATTCTGACTATGATGCACAATATAAAAATGTTTCTTAATTTTGTATTATTTCTATGACTATACTACCTACCCATAAATAAATATCTTGAAATTCTATAGAAATACTAAATATGTATAAAACTAATACATAAATAAACAAATTTTAACAAAATACAAAATAAGCAACTTAAAAACTGAAAACATTAAAAAAAAAAAACTGTAAAAAGTAAATAATACATTAATTTTTTTATAAGAAATACAAAACATATATTAACTGTCAATTATAGATTTTGAGTGAATAGAGGAATCTCTAGGTCGTATAATAATGTTTATAATTATTAAAAAGAGTGGATTAAGAGTTTTTGGTTAGAGATTTTTTTTAAATAAAAAGTTCATCCTAATTGCTACTTTAGAGAATCATTTTTCGACAGTTTCCCTCGTTTTTCGATTTTCTCAGTAGTTTTCTAAATATATATATATATAAGTACCAGGAAACACATTTCGGAAAACGTTTTAATCCTTTTGAGGAAATCTCTGTGGAGTTACAAACTCTGACTACACTACTGCTTTGAGATTCATGGTTTACCTTCATGCCACCTTCAAATCGTGTGTTTAAGACATACTTCAACTATATTTCTCATAGATTTTAACGTCTCACAGTCAGAGAGTGGAGATTCGATCATTCACCAATTGTGAAGCAATTAGTTGCACCTGTATCCTATTGAGTATAGTCCAGTGAGCTCAGTGTATGCCGAAATCGGATACTATCGTTTATATGGTTATTAATGAACGATCCACTCTCCAGAACATGAGTTTAACCAGCGGTTTCTGTATAATACTGTTGTTTGTTTTTCAGGTATCTTCACATCCAAGACTGGGTATCTAGATTTCAATCTCTTGGGGGGGGGAGGTTGTGTGATGTAATTTATTAGTATAGAACGGGAATTTTTAACGAGCTGTTTTATATGAATCGGCCGGCAAATATTTGGTGGAGCTATATTGAACAATACTGACAACCATTCCATTTGGTGGTATTTTGACGATAATACGAGTATGTTTAAAAAACAAAACAGAATTAAAAATTTTAACTATAAAAGACATTTTAGTGGTTGCTGAATAATATTATTGTATCCCTGTTAAAATATCAGAAATACCAATGAATCTTCTTGTGCCCATAAGACTACGCTAATGCATATAGGGTGACTTTTGCTCGGTTTCCGCATGTTGTCGACACGTGGTTTGATCTCAATATAATAAAATCTTTACTTATTAAACGATATAAAATTAAATTGATTGGCGAACGAATCTCCATATTTTGTTACGTAATGACTAATATAAGTGTTAAAATTGAAAATACAACTTCGGAATTTCGGATTAAGCTTTTGTTCTCCTTAGTGACGTTTGTATCAATATCTATTGTCACTAAAATGTTCGCAATATACCTAATCAATAATATTATCAGTCCATTAATGCTTGATCGCCGTCTTTACATAATGGATTCGTTATAATATAACTTGACTCAATCAACTAGAAGTATGAATTATCAATTTTCACATTTTCACTCGAGTAGGTATACTTAGTAGATACCTAATTACAAAAAATAATCGAGTTTTTTGTAAATATATCAACTATTTGTAATTCTGTAATCTATATTATATTATACTGTAGGTATATAGTATTATAATAACGTAATTTATCACATAGAAAATCACATAAAGAATAAATGCGGCAATGAACAATCTATACAGGGCTTATAAGTTTATGCATTTGCATATCAATTTTGGTAACTCGTATTAAATGATAGGTAACATAGAAATTCATTTAAAAACGATTGCAGGATTCAGAAAATTAAATTAAATTTTGCATATATACATATTTCGCGATTTTCAGCATATTTGGTGTATGTTGGCCTGTTTGGCATACTCTTGCATTTTATCGTGCCTTTTTATGAGAATACTATCAAAAAATAAATGTTTTTAAGAATATTGTCTACAATTTATAATACAATCAATACGTATGTAGATGGTGATTAAAATAATTATTTAAAAATTATGAAATTTTAAATGTTTAATCGGTAAATAAAAATGCATATTCAAGTGTTTTTTTAGTGCATGAACTTACGAGTACATGCAGGTGATGAATAATATAACAAAACACAAATTAACAAAAAAAAAATATAACCATAAACTATTTGCGGACATAAGCGATTTATTGCTATAGTTATTGTTACGATTATTATTAATGTACCTATATGAGACGAAATTTTATAGTAAATTAAAATTAAAACGTCCGCTGTACATGATAATGAAAATATATGTTACCGATAATAGTTTTTGGCAGACTATAACTAATAATGAAATAAAAATTAATACTGCACCCGAATTAGCTAGCTCTAAATTCAGCAGTGTGATTATATTATTATGGTGAAATACTGAAATAAAACTGAATGAGTACGTTTCAAGCACGGGGATAAAATATAAAATTGACATTCCGCCTACAGTGCAAATTATTAAATTACACAATAGAGTCCATGGAAAAAAATTTCTTTTCATTTCATTGAATACGTATCTATGTGTACAGCTCGTGTATAAATTATAATATTATTATACCTAAAGTCTTTTATTTGGTTTCGGGTGACAATACGATGACAATAATAATAATAATAATAATAATAATAATAATACAAAAATATGTTTCGACGGAGAATAGACACGTTTCACGCGTAATACTCGCTAGACCACAGTTAATAAAACAAAAACGGAATAAAACAATGACAAAATAATAATAAACTATATTATACCGTGTAAACAGTGTGCATTTATACATAATAGGGCACTGCTAGGTATTTAGGTATATTTAGTCTCTTGTCGAAATTTGTTTTACGCGCGTTATAAATGAACGATGATAATAGTCTTGATCTGCAATGGAAAGTAAATTACGTACAACTC
The DNA here is from genome assembly GCA_025469235.1 of Pemphigus obesinymphae. Lineage (NCBI taxonomy): Eukaryota > Metazoa > Arthropoda > Insecta > Hemiptera > Aphididae > Pemphigus > Pemphigus obesinymphae. Next base: position 116,954 of record JAIPRL010000232.1, on the reverse strand, counting down.
TGCAGTGAGTAAAAATGTAAATACATTTATGTAAACGGGTAATAGAGTGTACACGAATTACTGCACGTATATTATACTGTATTTATATACGGTCAACTGGAGACGTAAATATACGTTTGTTTAAAATACAAAAATGGATTTTCGGGTTGTAAGTCGAAAAAAAGAAAGAGCACGTAAATACGTAATCGTATTAACCGTATATTATAGTCTGCATTTGTCTACATAATATTATCATAATACTTTGGCTCGAGAAACATGTGCCATATGTATGTGCATTATATAGGTAAACTCGTACATATTATTAGATGTCAGTGCGGCTATTTTTATGGGGTTCTGTATAGGCGATATGTAGAGAATTCAAGAAAAATAAAAATCTAACAATTTAATAAAAAAAATGTATTTTGTTGTTGCGTGGATGTTTTTTTACGAATTTATAACATTTTATTGAAAATATTACTTTTACGTTTATCATTTATATAACAATTTCGAAAAATCGTAGAAAGACGAAACAAAAATAAATGATAAAGAACAACATTATCTAGCGTCCTGCGCAGTCATTTTGTGATATGTGCATTTAAATAAGTTTTACGAGTTATAAAAAAAAACTTTATTTTTACTTTTTTAAAATAAATATAACTTAAAAAAAATTAAATATCTACCCAAAAAAGACTACATAGATAGGCAATAGATAATGTTATTTATAATTTATTTTTCATTTCATATTTCTAAGATGTTTGTAAATTGTTAAAAATGAGAAATGCTAACATGAGTTTTTCATTAAAAATTGTTTGCGATGACATCCTCTTAATGTGATTAGGTTAGAATTGAGGCGGTGTATGCGCGTTGCGCGCATATGAGGCGAAATTTTCACTGGAAACGTATTCGTACAAAATATCTAATTCTCAAAAATCTGAAAATAATTCTGTTTGACGAAATTATATATGTTTCAATTATATTTATAATATATGTTCGTTTATCGAAAATTGCATTTTTTTCAATGACCGAAATCTGCAGTCACCAAAGATCTATACTCGGATATAAAAAAATTTATATTTAAATTATACCTATATAGATATAATACTATATTTTATTTATCTACGAAGTACCTATATTATACTATAAATTACAATATACATATACCTACGCATAAATACGTATACAGATATAGGTAACGCACTTTTTTTATACTTTTTTACCAGCCCATAAAAAACACATGTTGTCGGGTTTAATATATAAGTTAGAGATATTTATACCTAGTAATTTATAAGTTTATTTTAAGATATTTATACTTTTGGATTTAAAAAAGCAGTTAAAGTTATCCCTACATCTGACAATGCACTTGACACCTGTGCATATGTTAGTATTGTGAAACAATTGTTGACGTCAAAAGAAATTAAAAATGCTCCATCATTATACATTTATGCCCCATATATCTAAGATATATCTCCTACTGAATTTTTACATTTTTCAAGTTAAAAATAAATTAGAATACGTGGTTTTAATTATATACAATACATTCAGCCATAAGTCATATAATATACAGTAATGTATAGGCGTGAAAATACGTGAAATCCTGATTCTAAACCTAAAATAATACTATAGTGGAAAGGAGAAACGAAATTATAGGGCGAACATATCAATTTTGTGCCAAACAAAAACGCACGTGCGTAACTGAGATTTATGATCAATCATAAAAGTGATTTTTATCATTCCATTAAAATAATAATAACATACTAATCGGATACGTCAAGGTCTAATCAAAATTTTTTTTATTCGTCGTCACGCATTTTATAATTTATTTCAGAGCTACATATATATATATCAATAAAAATATGTACTGGTATTGTTAGTGTTTTGCTAAAAATTGTTTATATATTAAATATTTTAAATATATGCCAATGAATGTACAATGTACATCTTTGGTTTTCTCATTATAACATGTATATATGTTTGACCGTATCTATTATATACATATATATATATATATAGTTTTAAAATACAATTTTTTAAAACAATACATTTTATTGTTTTATTCACTTTATATTAATTTTTCATGTTTATATAATATTATTTAAAATATGGAACTATAGATATTTAATACATTTTAAAAAACAAATCAAAATTCAGAATTCTGACCGGTATAGCAAGTTTTATATATTATGTATACAAATATATGTTATGTATGTATAGGTACATAATACTACATGTACATGTATTACCTACATATTTTCCGATTTTGAACTACACATTATATTTCTCTGATACACATAATTTTAGGAAGTACATACTATTATAATAGTATGTACTTATGTATACATAAGTACACCTCTGTATAGAAGTCAGGTTATATGATATGTTTATAGAATAATATAGGTATACGTATCTACATTAAGCTAGGGCTTGCGCTAACGTGCAGTTCTATATTAAATATCGTGAAATTCTTAAAAATATTACGAATTATTTTCATCTGTTTTCCAAGGTAAAAGGAAAAAATCCACCCATCGTTTTTGAGGTAAGATAAAATCCAACCAAATTTTTTTAATCTAATAAATATACCGTATTATTGATTTAAATTATAAATAGGAGCCTATACAAAGATCAAATGGATTTAAAATACGAATTTCATTGATTTTTTATTATTCCGACCATTAGTATTAAATATTACAGATTTCACTAGTTCTCAATACCTAACTTTTAGTTTTTCAATTTAGAAAAAGTGATAATATATATCACAGAACATAACCGCGTGGTAAAATAATTTTCAATATAATTTACATATTTTTCTGTGATAATATTAATAATAATCTAATGGTAGTAGGTAATCTATGAAATTTATACTTTAAATTCATTTTTATTCATCTATAGTATAAAGTATATTAATATCTACTATATACCTAGTCATATTTACGATTTGAACCAATATTTATAGAATTCGAAAAAAAATTTGGGCTGATTGTAGTCCGGCTTGTATTTTCTGGGCGGTTTTTGTACTAGATTAATTAGAATATATTATAGAATAATTTAGAATATTTATACAAACTATTTATCAAATATTTGGCGGTTTTCAAAGTCTTATCAAATATTTACCAATTACTTTGATAAGGGCTGATAAAGTGTTGAGAATTTGATTATTTAAAATGAATAACAATTCTATTCACTATAGGGTAAAATAAACAGAATGTGCAGTTCTAAAATTTTCTTAGTGCAAGCTCTGCCTATTATAACGATACAAATAACTGGTGCTCATTTATTATATAAACATCATGAGTATAGATGTACGTCCGTTCTGTAATAATGAGCTATTGTCACCATATAGGGAACACAATATTATCATATTATTATCATCGTAAGTGCTCCGCGAACAATCGAGCATTATGCGCCAGACTGACGCGACCAATATCGTAAACGCCGCGGTCGTAAACTATACTTAGGTACTACCCGTATGAGGACCTAAAACGAAAATAATACCTAATTTATTATTATTGATTATTCTATAATCCAAATTCGATTTTTGAATGTAATTTTGGCGAAAAAAATCATCATAATAGGTAATATTATTGTTGTTTTTATTTGCATAATACTATATACGCGTCTATATTATAGTATACGATATGAGTACTTATGCATTTATGGTAGGTAGGCACAGGCACCTACAATATTATGTTTTGTTGTTTTTTTTTTACGGATAGTAAAACAAAACAATAATAAATTATCGTTTATTTTTAAAACACGGTCAATCAATGAAGTCGCTGTTTTACTGTTTTACCCGGGTAGAAATTGTGCTTTAAAATTTGGTGTTCGGACGGTGTCCGTGGACCAGTGATGTCAAAATGGTGTTTTGGTGTCAAATAGTGTCTAAATGGTGTTTTGGTGTTGAATAGTGTCTAAATGGTGTCCGGATAGAAATTGTATTTCAGAATTTGGTGTTGGAACCGTGTCCTGCTCTTATGGTGGACCAATGGTGTCTAAATAGTGTTTAGCATCTAAAATAAGGACCAATGGTGTCAAGATGGTATTTTGACACCATTAGACGTAATTTGGTCTAACTTTACAAACCTGAATATCTGGGTGTTTTTTTTGTACATAATAATTTTTCAAGCATTTGTGATAATATAATACTAAAATAAATGATTACTCCTTATAATTAAGATGTATTATACGTATAGGCCTGGACCAACTAGAAATTTATTGATAGGTACTAAAATCACTAATTATGACAGTAGGTACACACACACAGTTAATATAAAAGTCTTATAATAGGTAATATATTTGTTTCATATAAATAGTGAAATCTGATTGAAAATTAAATATTAAATTTATTAAATGTGCCTACTAATAAATACATTTATTTGGTACCAATTAAAATTTCGTAATTAATGCTTGTCTATACTTACTTAAATTTAAAATGTATTAATTATTTGTTCTAGATTGTAAAAACACATTTTATTTCTATTGACAATTCAATGTTGAATAAGTATGATTTAAATAAAAATATAATACAAACATCTTATAAATACGATGTACCTATATATAAGTATATGTATAAATTACTGCCACCTCATCACGTTTTTCATTATTATTATTTTCAACAGAATGTAAAAATATTTAAAATATTTTTATTTTATTATTATAATAATATTTAATTATATTTTATGTCCATATATATAATACAAGTAGGTGAAATAATATATAGGTAAAAAAAAAAAAAAGCACACAATAAAATATAATATCCACATAAATATACTACCACAGGGCTATTATTATCTATTGTAATAATATATTACATTAATATAGGTACCATGAATTTATACTTAATTTGAACTCTGAGTAGGTAAGGCGTTAGATTTGTAGGCATAGGATTACTTACTACCAGTCGTTGGTTCGACTCGTCGCGCACCGAAAATTTTTGCGATTTTGTTTTTTTTTTTTTCATTTGGACCATACAACAATTAGGACATCATTTTAACACTGGTGTTTGAGCCTGACACTTTTAATTGTCTTGCCTTATTCAAATTTCAGTGTTGGTCTGGTGTCTGGCACCAGTCCAGGGACCAATAAATTTTACACATGACACCAACTGAACACCAATATTTCCGAGAATAAATAAAATATAGGACGTAAGGACGAACGAAAACAACAACGAAGAAAAAATTTTCAATCTAAAAGTGTGTTCTGAATGTTCGGGTTTGACTATAATTCCGACTAATTTTCAAACGATTTAATGTCGTTATGTCGATTTTATATCGGTTCTTACCGTCTATATTATACTACAGTGCACACACGTATACAATGTAGAGATATTTAAATACATAATTATTGTTCAACACGCGCGCCCAAAACTGGTTACAGAATATGAATATTTACTGCGATATTTAATTAATATTATCGATAAGCTATAATAATATAATAATGTGCATTTAGGCTTTTAGCTATACTATTGAAGTACATTTATGAATTGCGCGACTGTATCTTATATTTTATACTATATTGTTATTATTGACGTATTGTTTAGAATCATATTTACATTTTTTATATCGACAGAAAACGATTGTGAAAGTAGGTACCTACCTACCTACCTGTGTGAAGTATTCAAAATGTGTTATTATCAAAATTGTCAATTTGAGTTATACCTATAGAGTATAGGCTATACCTATATGGTATTATATATACCTATCAAATAAAAAAACGGTAAAAATGGCGATAACAGTAAAGTTTTTTTTGTTAAAAATTTTTCATTTTCGTATACGAAATATAATATATGTATTTAAAATTCATTAGTTTTTCTTATAAACGTAAGATATCTTATATATTATTTTTTATAATATATATTACTATAATTATTTTAATATTAAATTGTAATATATTAATTATTTTTATAATATTATATTAATTTTACTTATACCTATAATATATATTTATTTTATTTTATATAAAAACGTGTTATTTATAATTTTGTAAAAAGAAACTACTTTGTCCGAATAATATATCTACACATATATTGTTGGGGAATCAAAAATAATTTGGTTTCAAAAACTACGTATGTAATCGTATTTCCTTATTTTAAAATTATATACTCAATTACGAACAATTTTTGTTCAAACCAAACTATTTTAGTATTACCAAGAAGGCCAGAACTTAATAATTTATAAAATGTACCAACAATTTAATATAATATATTGTTTGGAGTACGAGTTAATATATTATTTATTTTAAGTACTAGTTTAATAATCATTGAACAAGTTCTATATTTCTTTATAGTTAGTTTCAGGCCAGTTGTAGATATTTCCAAAGATATCCAGAACATACAAATAATTCATTATGCAGTGAAATCAAAAATAAATAAATATATATTACCATAAGAAAATTAAAAATTAAAATTGCGTTTACAATGTCTTAAATTTATTTTTAGCTTGCAATGAATTAGAATAGAAGTTCAATATTTCTGAAAAATTAACACCTTAGTAATAACATATAACACGTTTTAGATTTCGCTCCTCATAAATCGATATAAGGTTTTTTTCCTTCTTCTTCTTGTTTTTTTTTTTTTGTCGAAGATATCCATATTATAACTTTAAATAGAATATAATTACGATATATATTATGCATTTATTGTGTCTTATGAGAAATAATAATGATAATAATAATAAAATGCAAATAATAGCTGCGAATTTTTAAATGTTATCTGATATAGAAATTTCAAGGTAAACATTTTTATTGCTGGGTATTAATACAGTCATTAGTATACTCTTATGAAAAAAACAAATCTTAAAATATTCCAAATTTAATAAAATCAACATGTGCCAGAAATCGTACGATATGTTCAGGTATCTACTAAATTTAATTCTTAACATATTAAATATAGTTTAAATACGTTCTCTAACAAATTACAAATACATCTACAAGGTAGGATTAGTGAAATTTATATCATATCAAAAGTGAAATTTGTCGATTGTAAATAAAAAAGGGCAACTTGTAAGTTGTAGGCACATATGATATGGAACAACAATCAGAAATTCAAACTATACGAATTTCTGATCACTTATAGTAGTTTATTTATGTGATTATAAATCAAATATTTAGTTACTAATATAATATATAAAATACATAGGTATGCTCAGAAAATGTTTATTTATTTAAAACTCGTGTAACTTCTTCACATTTACTCGCATTATAGTACTTATACTCTATAGTGTTTCATATTGTACAAAGAAGATAGTTTAACAATTTGTATTATTATATTAGGTATTATATAAGCTCATGGTGGTACGTTTGTCGACCGGAACGTTGTTCCTCCGTTATAAGCGTTTCAACCATACCGAATGAATACAATAAACAATGTTGGTTATTATTAGATATACTTCAAAGATTGTTTAAATTAAAATCCGAAAAAGGTCGTATTTCCATATTTATTCAAAGAACGATCTCCCGTTGACTTAGAAACGCACTTCTCTCGCATATCCATATCTGTCTTAGCTTTTCGATTGTCTTGTTATACCCAAATCGAATGAATCGATCGAGACTATATTTTGTGCGATGTTCATATTATGTCACCTACAGCCCTACTATTGTTTGTATCGGTGGTTTGTATTTTTATGTTTTGCCAGTACTATTATACTTGTTCGTTTTTACATACCTATAGTAAAATCTATGTATCAAATTTGGATTTGGAAAGTTTTCGGAGAGTCTATAGAGAGTATATAGAGAGAGAGAGAGAGACAATATTTACAAAAAATATCTGTATTAAGCCTGCAGGAGGTGAAATGAAACCGTTCACCATATTTTGTTATTGGTGTAATAAATAATATATATATTATATTTTAATATAAACAATATGTAACAAATATTGAATTTCAATGTATATATAAATATAGAGTATCAGTGGCGGATCCAGAGTTAATTTTTTTTTTTTTGGGGGGGGGGCAAAAGCCTGAAATTTTATAACATGTTAACATTATTCCATCTAATTATTTTACATAATAAATCATATGAAGTATAGTAAAATACAATATAAAAAATGGGTTTGGAGGGGGCAAATGCCACCTTTAACCTCCCCTGGATTCACCACTATAGAGTATCATGTTGGTTATTCTGATTTCGCTTCCAAAATTAGTGTACGAGTATAGACATTTTTGTGGAGATCATCTCCTCATAAAATATACTTAGATATGTATATTGGTAGGCACTTTATGATACAGTATATTATATACGCATAGCCGTAGCAAGGGATGGGGCGAAAGGTGCCTATGTACGCCCACAAGATTTAAAAGGGTTGCACAAAATAACACCAATAATCGATATTCGATTTTAAAAATATTGAATTTTGAGGTATCATGGAGGGGAAGCAAATAAAAATGTCAAGATATTCTGAATTTTGCCGTCAAAAAATATTAAAAAATCGGATCTATAGCAATATATTAGAGAGCATTAATTAGGTGATCCATATAGATTTCGAGCGGTACCGTATATGCAAATTTTGACGTAAATGCATTTAATACGCCTACAGGTTTTTAAATCGTGTAAATTATTGGTGTTTTTAATCATGATCGAGCAACAGTTTTCTAATTGTGTACAAATTTCAGGTATTAATCTAAAATATTAACCTTAAAAGGACGATATACAAACCCGCTTTTTAAGAGGTTTTGTATAGGTAATTTTAAGGACATTTTTAGAAAAATTTAAATCTCATGATTGAAAAATATTTAAATGCATTTCAGAAATAATTAAAAAATAGTCCTATACCAGTAATATATTTTTATTGTGAAGTATTAATAAATAATTATTAAAAACTAGGAGAAATATATTTAGGGAGATGCACGTTTATGAGAAACTGAATGATGTTAGCATTTAATGACTTCTATAAAAATTTAAATATTTTAAAATAATCTAAATTTTTACATGAGCGATTTTTAATAAAATTATTGGAAATCGATTTATAAGACTTTGAATTTCCCAAAATTGTAGGTATATTTTTTAAAAATCTTATAACTCGACTAACAATAACTTTATTGAAAATCGCCCATGGAAAAATGTAGATGATTTTTATGATCTTAATTTTTTTTTGGAGGTTATTGTATGCTAAAATAATTCAGTTCTCTAGAAACGTGCATCTCCAAAAGCATGTTTCACGCACGGAAACACGGCAGTGTAACGTCCTCAATATCGTTGATATAACAGTAAATCATTTTTGAAAAATTAATAATTTAGAGGGTTGTGGAAGTGATAGATAATAGAAAAAACAAGGAATGTTTTTAATTTTTTCAATAAAAGAATATTTATAAGATGTTTTAAAAAAATATCCCAAATCAATTGCAATACATTAAAGAACAGTTGGGTAGTCTGTAAATTTCAAGCGGCAATGTATATGAAATTGTTGATATAAAAATTTCAATATTCATATAGGATTCAAAAACGTCTAGATCGTTTTAGATTTTAATCATGGTTGATGGACGATTTTCTCAATCCTATTTATAAAATTTAGATGTTAATCTTAAAAATTTATTTAATTTTAATGACGTTTTTAATTATTGGTTTTTTTTATTCTGTGAACAAATTTTCGGCTCGAAGACTTGATTTATTTTCCATTTTTTGGAAGCAAATCTGGTCAGGAATGTACAGATCGTTTTTCGATTTTTCGTATGTATTGTAATTAATTTTCAAGTACCAACACTACTACTTGATATTACACTACATTTGCTATTTTATTGATTATAACAAACCATAATTTATCAACCCTAATCTAATCCGATTTGAACATACTGCGGAGATTTTCTAAAATCAAATTACATTAAGGTATAAATTACCTACCTATATCTATAATTAATCGTGATTTTTTTTGTTTTGTTTTTTTTGTAAATAATGAATAGAGAAATTTATCGAAGAAATCAGTGTAGCGTATTTAAAGTTGCTATATGGTATTATTGGTATTATATAGTACAGTAACAATATAATTCATTATTGGTGAAAAAAGAAAAGAAAAGCATTAGTCTTAAATTTTTCGTTTAAACAAAACGGACTGATTTTGAAGATTTTTATTTATATACGGCTCTGTATATATATATATATATAATATACGTATTATAGTTTTGTATATATGTACTTGCTGTTGTCACGTGTACATAATATTGTGATAATATGCGGCAAGACGTCAAAATGTCAAGTGGAGATTTTCGGCGTTTTTTCGGTTTCTATCGAGTGTATTCAAATCGTGCTCAAACTAATCGAGTTTCATGGAATAATAAACCTATATAGCGATAATCAGACGTTCACATATACGTATACTAATATGATGTGTAGGTAACCTCGTATCATCGTACAGGACGACGGCGGCGGCAGAAAAGACGACTCCGAGCACATCCGAAAAAATTATTATCGGTTTTTTTTTTTTTTATGCGGCCAGACCTTGGGCCGACTATCGTGAATTATATACAAATTATTTTTTCGGCTAAACGTACTTGAACGGCGGCCGCGCGTGCGCATAATGCATAATAATATTAATATTATCATTATTATACATTTTATATTCAAAACGCGGTAATTACGTAGGATAATTTTTCGCGTTTTAAAGATATTATTGTTTTTCTGTCTCAAAATATTTTCCCTCAAAACAAGACGGCTGTTTTATAACCTTGTCTAAGGGTCAGCTGCGCGTATATATTATAACCGGAACGAATTCCGCGTCTCCCCGGTCCAACCGTATTGAAAATTAATTTAAAATTATTAATTATTTTTTTTTTTTTTTTATATTTCGTGTTCATTTCTTTCTTATTTCTACTACTTCGTAGAACAAACGCCCATTATTTGTTAATAAAAATGGTCAATTTAAACAGAATATTTTTTCAATTTAATAACACATTTTATTATAATAATAAAATCTGTACCTATTAATTTTGCGAATTATTTTTATTAAATTATAACTTATATATTTTGTGAAACTTACAAAATGAATTTGTTATCGTAAATACATTTTTTATTAATTTAACAATATACATTAAAATAATAAAAATTGTATTATTTCAACAAATATTCGTTTGATAAAATTTGATTATTGCATATTGTTAACTCTACCAATGATATTTGGTTCAGCGTATAACCGGAACGAATTCCGCGTCTCCCAGGTCCAACCGTATTGAAAATTAATTCGTCTCGTCGCCCATTCATTCGGTGCGCTTTAATTCTAATCGGTAGCCAACTACTCGCACGTTAATATTATCACTACGTATATTCTATATAACAATACGTTGTTTTTGGTGATAATCGCGTGGGACTCGTCCCGGCGCCAAACAGTGGCCAAACACGCACGAAAGCCTTTCGGCGGTCGTTTCACAGGAGTAACGGGAGACGCACGTACGATATTTCTTCTTCTTATCATTATATTTTATTATAGTGACTATAATGATTATTATATATTGATTATTGTTATCGTCAAGACCACGCGTTATTGTGTAGTAATAATATTGCAATATATGCGAGGCTCCGAGGAATATATTCGTTATGTGCGCGAATAAACTGGGTGTAGGTATAACTGGTAGGACTAGATAGGTATAGATAGGACTAGATAGGTACCTACTTATTATACGACACAGTCGAATGTGCATTGCGATTAAAATAAAATTGTTCTAATTATTTTTACGATTATTGCCAATGTTCAACGACCCAATATTTGAAACCGTGCAATTTTCGTGCCGATTCATTAATTATTATTTAACAAGAAGTATATAACGACCTTATTTCGGCTCCTCTCGTCGAAAAAATAACCGGCTATATTATACAACCGAAACCGCCATGCTTAATTTTAATGTTTTTTTTTTTTTATTTATATTTTTTTTTTTTTTACCTATATTATTACGCTATATTACATCGTGTTCATCAAAGTTGTCGTAGTCGCATACACTCGTATTTGTATTTTGTACTTACAATAAGACGCACCGTCAACCATATTATTATAGTTTCGAAACGAGACCTATATATTTCCATATTATGTATTTTCAGGTGCCTATCATATTATGTTATTATCATAATGAAATATTTGATTAGACTTATATAGACGCACAGTAACAGCTGACTTACCATAAGAATTGTTCCATCCTTGTGGTCATTGTGTAAGATGAGTGCCGCCCGTTTATCCACGTCTTGATACGGTATACCGATGTGTTCCTGTAGAAAATAAAAAATAAAATCTCGTTAAAAATGAAAAACAATAGGCGTACAATCTAGTACAACGTTAGAGTCTAATTATCATCAAAATCCGCTATACCGACGCTGTTTTTCCCTTGCTCTGTGGTGATATTATTATTAGGTATATCTATATAGTTATAATATACAATATCGTCTACGAATTATTTGCTGCAGTTAGTCAAAGACGCCTATGGAGTGTCCGTGAAGGCTTAGTGCATTATGTCAAATTCACATCACACTCGCGCACTATTATATCATATATTATTATCATGATATTATTATGTGTTCAACGATCTGATGGACGTGTAGGTATGTATAGACCGTACGCATAATATTACATTATAGGTATTTACATAACAATTGTCCGCCTGGCGAAATGTTTTGTTCGGAAATAATTTTTCGAGATGATTTACACTCGTCATGTATAGGTATGACATGATATGGTATTTATGTGCATCAATCTATATATACTTATTATGGGTGGTAGTAGTGTATAACGTATACAATTTGATCGCCAGAAATAAATTGTGCGCAAGTATTATGTGTATACAGGCAATACGTATTTAATATAGGTCTGCCGTAATAATATTGTAATTTTTCGTTTTGCATATTATGCAGACGACCCAAATCATATGTCCACCCACTGCAAAATGGAATATATCGAGCAACAAGTTGCGTGTGTTTTAACGAACACGCTATGGTGCGTGTGCCTAAGATAAATATGACGCAAGCAGTTAGTATACCTAATAATAATAATGATAATGATAATAATGATATGTACATTGTAAATGATGGGTATTGTACCTATATAATATAATTTAATTTTGCGTACGGCGTTCTCCCAACCGCATTATCTTCTATATTGCTCAGGATTAATATTACGAATACAAATAATAGTACGCCTATAGTCAGTGGTCATATTTTCGAGTGCGATTCTTTCACTTTTAGTTGCATATAACACGTAGGTACATATTGTATATTATTTATGGCAGTTGCTAGTCCGAATTCATTTTTTTGGGGCGATTGTAAATTATAGAAACAATTCGAGCAGTTTTTGGTTCCGGGAAGTACATATTACAGGCGTTATATTATGCTCTTATTATGACGTCGTATCGGGTACCTACGTATGTTTTTAACGACTTTGTACACGCGGAAAAAACCTTACTCGACTTATTCGGTAATTATTACATATCACAGTGAAATCATAATACACGAGTTACAGGCGTACACTGTACAAGTACATTATATTCTATTGGTCACGATTCGCAAAATACTATACCTAACCACCTAGCCTAACGCGAGCGACAAATTCGTGCGTGGGTGTTTACTCTTATGTAACGTGTATATATATATATAGTTTTGAATATTCATACAACTATTATTATAATATTATATCCTGTCCGATCGACGACGAACATTCGATTATGAATTATAAAAATCGTTTTGCAATGTTCGTTTTTAATAATAATACATTTATTAAAAAAAAGTTGTGTTCGATAATCATTGTCGCGAATATACCTATACCGTCCAATAATATAATCGTGTACATAATTTCGAGCAGCCTGAGGGTAATTAGGTTATTTGATTAAAATAATGGTTGAGTTCGACATGTCATTTATATAGCATTAAAAATAAACTAAAATACGCTTTAAGGTTTAAGGACGTCATTTATATTATATACGGTGGGTTATGACAATATAGACAATTTTAAGAAAAAAATAGAAATTTTCCAATTTAAAAGTATTTAAATACGTTTTAAAAGTGTTTTTATACGTGGTTCTATACTTCAAAGTTCAATGTATACACGTTTTTGGGCAGAATGAGTTTTTGAATGCAGAGCTTTCTGATTAAAAATGTATTATACTTATTGCTACTTTAAAGAAGTCATTTTTCGATTTTACCGGTAGTCTTAATATTGAAAATTACTGATAATTACGACAAATTGTTATAAATTAAAAAAATATAATGCCAGAAATTTGCATTTTACAGTAATTATTTATTATAATATTATATTGACGTGGTTAAAGTATCAAAACTTGTTGACCACTTAGCAGTATTTTTTATAACATTTTGAAATTGTGTATACCTTTTTTGGGCAGAAGGAGTTGAGTAAGATTATTTGGTAAAAATCTTTTTTACGTAGTTGATATTTTAAAAGATACAGTTTTGATTTTCTCAGTAATTTTCTTAAGCGTAAAGGAGAATTTTAATAAATCGGAAAATAATACTACATCGATAACTTCTGTCAGAATTTTTTTATCGAAAGAAATGATCTTTGCCTTCAAATTTAATACATTTACCACCAGTATATCATATTCAATGAGCGAAGTGTTTCCACACTCTATTTTTAAAATGAAAGTATTTTAATGATTTATAAGTAGAGTATTTTCTTTTAATTACCTATACATTTATTAAAATAAATATTATTGCATCTAATTATTGTTAAGTAATAATTGTTTCCGGTCAAGAAGTCTATAACTACAAGAGGTCTAATTATATTTTTTTGTCCATGTATAATTTATTGGTCTACAATAAAAAGGAAAAAGGTCTACTGTTAGTAAATGTACCATAAAAAATTCAGCAACTAGTAAATCTACTAGTAAAGTAAATCTAAGATCTATAATATCTACCATAATTATTACGTTGAAAATTATTTTAAGTATAGGTACCTACCGAAAAAATAATGCCAAAATAATAATAATAATCAAAAAAATTGATAACCAATTATAAGTGTAATAAGTTAGTTAAATTGATTAAAATATTATGAAAATTACTTTTAGACAATTAAAATTATTAATGAATTATGCAATGTTAAAAATAATAATTTTTTTAAATAAAAGCATTTTTCTATTATTATTATTATTATTATAAATTCAAAACCAATATGTTCTCAAAAACATAGTCCCTAATTCCTAAATAACTTAAACACCCCAAAAAATTCCTCAAAATACGCTACTGAACAAGTAGGCAGTAATTATTGTACCTACTATTATGTAGGTATACCAGCTATAATAATTAACGACATTAATTCATTGACTAAATCCAAATGACTAAATCATGAATAATAATAGTAACGATTAATATTGGATACTTTGCATCGTTTCATAATACCCGTCAAGCTGGTCTGCAGCGAGCGCAAATATGCAAAAAAAAAAAATAATAAACTACCTAATTGGTGAGCACACTTCAATAATTTATATACTCGTAATCACTATAATATATTGTTATATAAGTATCTATATGTGGATATATGGACGAATATATTTTTGAAATGTAGCCAAAATTCGTGTTCCTATCGGAGGGGAAGTAATTAATATTAAAATCTCATCGGTACTTACGTATGTGTTATAAATTATAAAAAACTAGTTTAAAAAAAAAAAAAAAAAAATTTTCGACCATATTGAGGAAAATGTGAACACTTTCACTGATTAACTGTTCTTATTATAAACTCGAGGCAATAATGCTACAACATATATGCTACACGATATCAATACATATATATGTTATCTATAATGTGGTACATACATACGTTGATATAAAATGTATTATATAATTACCTATGGTCGCCAATGTTTTATTCATGGATCAGAAAATGAAATGTGTGTCTTAATTCATTAGATATTTCCATTATTATTGAATAGTAACCTCGGCAATATTGACAACACAATGCATAGATAACACTGTTTACGTACACAAACAATCATATACATTATGCACAATAAATTACAAATAAACGCACACATCGTACGGATACATTATAATATATATATATATATAGGTACATCCGAACACTATCACCCACGACACGCCACGTCTATCTGTTGTGGGGTATACACGGGAAAACGCGACGATAAGCGTTATCGTTTACGGAAAAAATGCTCAAAACCGGTTCAGCTGTAAGGAAAAACCAGTACCTACTTACAATGTTTTATAACGACGAGATAAAAAAACAGTAATAATAAAAAGCGAAAGCGAACAAAATCGCGAAATACAATAATATAACGACGTATTATAGGTAGGTATGTGCCGAGATAGCATATAGGTAAACGTTATATATTATATTATTATATAATGTTTATATTATAGAAACGAGAAATGATATTCAATTGCGATTAAGCGAATATTTATGGGAATTCGATTATTAATCAATACATTTTTAAAATTTTTTATTTCGCAGGATAATATTGTACCTAATTGTACCTATATATATATATATATATATATAATATGTATAGAAACGATCGTTAACATATTATTATATTTTAATTCTATATCATACTTGTATACACAATGTAAGTGTATTAATTATTCTGTATAATATACAAATCATAAACGCTTATATATTTAATAAAGTTATAAAAATATATAATAAACGATTAGTATGCTTTTACGAGAAATCGGTAATAATCGTAAAAATAATTTATCAGGAAATCTAATTTATGTAAATGTATTTATTAAAAACAGCAAGAACAACATTTTAAATGTTATTCGATTTATATGAAAATTATTTTAGATCATCCATTAAGTATTAGTTTTTTTCTAGTTATTGATGCACAATTTTAATTTCGACGTAATTTCAGTAATTAAACGTTTATGTATCAAAAGATTATAGATCTGAAGATACAACGATATATTTAGAATATTTAGAAGTGCATTGATTCGTGTAAGATTTGTGATTTCAGTAAGATTAGAATTAATATAATAAATATTATCAAGGAGTTTATAATATGTTTTTTGTTTTTTAATCTGAAGATTGGTTTATAAAAAATGCATTTATTACAACAAATGTATTCTCCAGGTTTCTCTGTTGTTATCTCCTTTAGCTCTTTGTAGTAGGTGATGAGGTGACTCCCGCATCCTTCATTATTTTTTTGATGTACCTCGTTCTGGGTATTTTTCTTGATCATGTTCCTTCTATCATTCCTTCAATTATCAAGAGGGACGTGAATACGTCATACCTGCATTTGCTGTCTCCGTCTTTTACGCGTCATTTTCAAACTGCCGATATCGATCGAATGGAGTGACGGATACATATTTTAATGGTATCCTTTTTTTAGTTATAATAATTGGTACTAAAAATTTAACTCATGTCTATTTTTTCCTTGGGTAGTCTTTTAAGCTTCGTTATAATGTCTCAGTGTGTGGCCTATCATCTGCCATCTCATTTTCTTTAGCATATTCATTAATGCTCGTTTTCCTTTTATTACCTTAAAAACTTTCTCATTTGTTCTTCTTTCAGTCCAGCTAATTCTTTGCATCTTTCTCCAACACCACATTTCTAGAGCCTCCAACATATCCTTTTATTTTTTATTTATTGTCCATGTCTCACATCCAGTGCAGAATCTAGGGGGGGCAAAACGGGGCACTTGTCTCAAGCGCCATTACGGTGGGGCACAAAATGTAAAAATATTTAAGTTTTTTGTCCCACTTTTGGAAGTGGGGTCCCGTTTATCACTTTTAATGTTTAATAGAAATTTTGGTAGAAATTGAAGAATGACCTTCTTTATTTTTGCTTATTAAAATGTAAAAAGGGCGCTACAATTATTTTTGATCCGGGTAACAAATTTTGTTGATCCGTTATTGCTCACATCCATATAAAAATACACTTCAGACATACGTTTTTATTTGCTTATTTCGGTATTTATGTTCATATTTTTTGTTGTCAGTAATTTCTTATTTTTGGGTAAAATATTTTTCACTTGTTCTATTTTACTTCTGATTGCCTTTGTAGATTTCCTATATATTATATTGTTGCTTAAGTACTTAAAATGGTTAACTTAGTTGATTAATTTTTTTCCTAGCGTTATATTTATGATTGGTTTATTTTTCTTGTGGCGCACTTGTAGTTTTTTTTATCTTGGCTGCATTTATTCTTAGATTATACTCTGTATTCTTTGTATTTAATTTAGTGCTGCTTGTAAGTCTTCTTTTGAGATTGTGAGAACTACAATATCATTAGTATATGCTGCCTATAGTATAACATTATTGTATTGCTTTCCGATAGATATTATTACTAAGACTTAAAACAATAATAATACCTATAGAGTTTTTAAAATGATGCCGTGGCATGACGGTTAGGAAACAATTAAAATCCCGGAATATACCTTTATGCCTTATGATCGTATTCTGTATTGCGGTATATGGTACTTATCAGTAGGTATGCAATAGGCGAATATAATATTATCAGGGGGGGGACCGCTAGCAATCGAAAATTTTATATTTAGATATTTTAGATTATCTATTAACAAAAGATTACAAAGATCAACAGTACTAAAATTATCAACTTAATTATTTCCAGTTATTATATTTCTACCTACCTCTCTACCTATTTTAATTTTAGATTCTGGTTGAATCATATGTATACTTCTTATGTGAGAGTCGATCAGGAGTTTTGAAGTAAAGAGTTATTTGATAGAAAATTGGTTCTAGTTGGTACCTACATTAAAAAGGTAATTTTTTGATTTCGACTGTAGTTTTTTTTAAGCGTAAAAGAAAACTGCCTTTAATAACGGAAATATTTTATAAATGCATGGGAAATAAATAAAATTGTTAAGGTTACTGAATTTTTTTATAATAAAAACACTATTAATACTAACTTCCTCCATCTGTAACTAAACGACTTTTTTTCATTATTGTTTCAAATAATACCATTATCATTGAAATACAGTGATTACGAAGATTACTAGAAATAATTAAAGATTATAAGAAATTATCAATAATGATCAAAGGACAAAGATTACCAATAATTGCTAAGGATAACTGATAGTTTCAGATATTTTTAAGGTTTCAATTATTTTATACATTGATATTCTTCGGTGGTTTATAATAAAATAAAATAAAATATAAAATTATTGTAACTTAGTGCCAGAATATAAATCGTCGATTATCTATCTGCAAAATACTTATTTTAATTATTAATTTTATTTTTACATGGTCTTTTAACGTGGTCACTGTTCACCTACTTTTATTTGTGAATATTCATCTTTTTTTATATAATATTATTATGTTACTAAATTTTTATTAAAAATTCCAATGTTTTTCTATTTTTATCGTTGTTTAGATAATTTATTATATAAGAGATGTGGAGGGACGGGGCAATGATATTCTTAGTAGGTACTAATAAATAATTCCCCTACAATATTTTCCAGTATTAAATTGTTTCTTTGTGATCCACTAATCAAAGATTTAATGAAAATGTTGTTGTTGTTGTGCATAACGTATCGTGTAGTTGAGTTTTCAAAATTCAAATACACAAATAATGTTGGCGAGGAACATCTTTCAAAAGCAACAGATTTCTGTTATATTATTTATATTTGAAGAATAGATTTAATTATTTTTGAAATTAATGAGAAAAAGGTGAATAAAAAATTAAATATAATAAATTATTATTATCATTAGTTTTTCAGTTTTAAACATAAATATTGACACCTTATATCCACGTTTTGTCCGCGGTCAGTAGGTTCATCTGTCGGTAATTACTCGTAATAGTTACTCGTTTGTTGATTTGGTTAACAGGGAGATAGATTTTATTCGTTTTATAATATTTTTAGATTATTGTTTAAAATACGATTAAATAAAAAGCGATTTCTTGATTTTTCGAAGAAAATTATTACGAATGGAAATTTATTTTGCTTATTTGCCGTTTTCAAAACGATTTATCAATGGTTCACCAGGGGTGTTGATGGATCTTGCTACGGCCCTGGTTTAGAAACCTAGAATTTAGCACGTTCACAGAGTGAGTTTTCCAAATTAGTTTTTATTCGAAAATATTTTTCAAGACATTGGGAACGAAGAATTCGTTTCATGGTTTCGTTTTATTTGAATAGAATAAATGAGACGTTTCCCACCAATTAAATATAAGTAAATAAGTTGTTATTTAAATACTTATTAAAAATAACATTTTGAATCAAGGCCGACTGTGTATTTTAACTTATAACAGTACATTTGATTTTTTTTTTTGATACGAGAAATTAGTACCTACCTAGTTTTTTTTTTTTTAAATTGGCACTTTATCACGGATTCTAAATTAAAAGATACGCTAACAACATTGTTAATACCTAATTTTCTGTGTTGGGCTTTATAACTAGTAGTAACGTAGTACAAATCAAAAATTACTGTAACAATAGATTACTTTTTGAATAACGCAATATAGGGATCTCAGATTTCATTAAAAAAAAAAAAAAAAAAAAAAAAACGGGACATTTATTAGTATTTTAAATTAAAATAGAAATTAATATAACAATTTTTATTAATAATTTATTATAACAACATACAACTGAAAATTATTTCGGAGTGATTTTTCTTATTGAATTATAAAAATATTTGCCGGATACAGGTTATGCGGAAATTAATCAACCGTCGATCCAAAATCAATTTTTTGTTTTCGTATAACTTTCAAGTTTTTTTCCTAACTTTTTTTTACATTTCAGAAAGCAACATAGAAAATGGAAAAACGACTTTTTTTAAAGTATTAACTGGATGAAATTTACTATTCCTTAATATTTTTTAATTCACAATTTGATATAACTAATAAGTACTTAATTAAAAAATACGTCACTTTACGTGTTAAATACGACAAAGTGCAGAATAATATTATATTGTACGTACCTACCTATTCCATAGAAGTAATAGAAGACATACCCGTATTGTGTACTAGGTACCACAAAATAAAACAACATAATACAACGTACACAGATTACCTATCTGTATGATAATTTAAGGTTGGTGGTACGTACTTATACCACAGATAACATGAAAACAGATTGTGCATTTCCTATAGAACCAATGTAAAAAATTAATACGGTGTTCTAATTGGATCGCCAAAATCAGTGTGACCACAGATGTCAACGCAAAACTATTGGATTTAGTTAGGTAAAACTTTTAGTTCATATCAACACAGATAACATGAAATACAACATATTATATTGACAAACACAAATAATGTACATATTATATGTAAGTAGTTAGTAGATACAGTCTCTCAGACATGAGCTTGTTATTTAATTGAAAATTATTATCACAGATAAAATGTTATCTTTGTTGTTATTTTGATCTGACGGTACATTGATAATATCGCATATCGATATCAGTGTTACCACAAATTATATGACACATTAAATAATTTTGTTCCGTTGACATAGTCACACTGCTTTTGGCGAGCTCATTATCAGCACGAGCTGGCCAGTTTTTTGTTTACCGCTGAGTGCACAATCTGTTTTCATGTTATCTGTGTTAATACTTAATATACTTTAAAGGGATAATGTTCTCGATTATAGTTTTATAAAACGTTTTGAATTGAATATTTCAAATAGGTCCTCACATATTCAATATCAAATAATTACTTCAAATATATATATATATATATAATAATAATAATAAACATTAAAAAAAATAATTTACAAAATATTAAGCTCCTTTAAATTTTATCAGAGGGGCTCTAGGCGCACAGCTTATGCTTGTATTATTATATTTGAAACATAGTATTGTTGTATTGAGAATGATCATTATTGATAACTGCGATAGATATCTTGTTTGAAATGTAATTATTGCGTTTAAAATTAATAATTTAATATTGAAAATTCAGATATGTGAAGGACCAATTTGGTATTTCGATAAAATAATCGCGTGTTGTCAGATTTATTTACAATTTTTCGGACATGTTTTACTACACCTACATTGTCCAATGTCCCAAAAAAATGCTGGAACATCTTTGAATTAGTTATTCCTGAAATTATGGTTTAAAATATTGTCTCTGGATTTTATATTTCCTAAAAAATACCTACATATTATTCGAATAAAAAGTTTTTTCAATATATTTACGTTTATTTATGCAAAATATTGTTATTCTTTCATTTATGAAACTTGATACATTTTCGAATCTACGAGGCATTTTTATAAAAGGCTAATTTAGACGTTTAATATATTTAATAGGTACTTACTATATTAGTTTATTAATTTTATTAGTTACCTATAACTTATAAATATTATAATCATAATCTATACATACTGAAGTCTAAAGAATTATTTCAGATTATAATAAATAACGTTTATATATTGCCTATAATACGTTATTACTTATTGATAAGTACGCAATACACGTCATATATACATCAAAAATAGTTATTCACTACCGATTACTATACATAGTAGTGTATAAGTATATTATATTTTCACTTAAGATGACGTAAATTTACTAAAAATGAATACCTACTGAAAATTTTAACGAATTCACCTGTATTCACGAAAAAGAACACAATATTATGGGTTATAACATAACTATGATAAAAATGAGTTTTGGCAACATTATTTTTTAAAAATATTAATATTACAATAAATTACCTAGTCGTTTTACATATCTAAAATGGTAGGTATATATATATAGTGACATTACATTTTCGTTGCTTGATTTTTTTTTATTCAATGATATTACTTTACTTTTAAACTTGAAGAGTAGGTAATGTGTTACAATTAAAATTACTTTTTAGTTGTTTATATCGTTTCTCTCGTTCATCAATCCGATTATCACCTATAGTCTCAAGATGTTATTATCAGCGTGACACATATAGGTACACATTACTAATTAATTATTGATCGACATGATACCTAATAAAAAATATATTTATTATCAAAGCGATTCGCAATAATTAACGCAAAATGCAATTATTAAAATCGTAAATGTAAAAAATATGGAAAAAGGCAATGAAATCGCTCGCGAATACATTTGTAATTTCATTACGGTAAATTAATTTCGTTACTACGGTAACTTTACTTTCAATTACCATTTACTGTACAAGACTGTATAAAATTAATGTTGAGGCCACTGAGTTTTGGGATCGCTCGTGACTACGTTTTCAAATTGTCGACTGGCGTCTACGCCATTTCATGTCGACGGACGAGGATCGCAAAAAAAAAAAAAAAAAAAAAATTGGCAGTTCAAACTTTATGTAATAGGTACACTGCAGCAGTTATACCTATACTATATATAGTAGTTATATCGTATATATCCGTGAAATACCGATTGTTAACTGCGGGACACAGTGTTGTCAAATAAAATATTGGTGAAAAATTAGGCAGGTATTAAAAAATTAATAAACTTTTGACTACAATCTTATAGGTAGGTATATGATGAGTGATTGAGATATTTAAATGCAGCAGATGGCCTTAAAATTGTGATAATCGATTTATTTATATAAATTATGTGTACACCGTATGGGTACCGATATTTTATGTGTAATATAACAGATAGTGTAAGAAATATACATGGATTATTAATTCTCGAGTCATAATTAAATAATGCGTTTTGATTAAATTTGCATAATATACGTATTATATATTAATTGGTATTTCGTATAATAATATGTATTTATCGTATTTACCTCTACGATATATATATATAATATATATATATAGAGATTTAGTTCATGGGCGCGCGTTTACAATCAAATTTTATTGACAAATAATTATAAAACAACAAAATAGGTAAGTACCTATATTATAATATGTGCACACGCCGCACGGGTGCCCCAGAAAAATATACCGACACGTTCAATTTACAGGTTATTGTTTTTTTTTTTTTCATTTTTGTTTACAAATTTCGTTTCTATAGAAGACCTTATAAAAAATAATAATAACCTTTATTCCGTGTATAGGTACTACGTTGAATTTCAACCGATTCGTGTCGCAGTAGTATATTATATTACTCTGTAACGAATTTTCGACCAGAAGACTTATTCCGTTTCCGTTACGCGCATCATGCCCATTGGCAGTCTTGTAAAGAATACGTTTTATTTTGTATTCGAATATTTTTAGAAATTTATTTATTTATTTTTTTTTTTCCCCATTAATTTTAGTCAGTTTTCGAATGATTTGCCAGTTTGGTAATTAGTGTAAGTGTGCGTATATACCGAATTAGGTATATTTTATTTTTATTAGGTAGAGTTTAGGAGTGCGCAGAAACCAATTTTCGTTTTACTTCACCGGAACATCGCATCTGTCGGCCACTCGCCACCCGAAATATCGCGCGTTGGCTACACTGATCGGTAGGTTGTACACCGTGATGTTATTTTGTAGTGATTACGGCTTGTTCGATCATCGGCCGTACAGAACTGATAAGCCATAATGTGTGTTATTTAATGCGCTCTGTATACTCTATATGTCAAGCTAATATGGATAACCGCCCAAAGATAACGGAGCTACCCGAATTTTCGTCAGTCGTACGCGCGAAACACTCATATTCTCTCCGCGAATTTAGTACAATATGTCAGTGTACATCTGGAGCGATTTCAATGAAACTTGGTGGTATACACACACACACACACACACACACACACACACACCCAGAAAAATACATAGATACTATAATATCAATGAAAAAATTATCTAAAACTAAGGAAAAGCTGCAGGTAAAACTATATGATTTGGATCCTGTACGAAGTGGAATCGTATACAAATTACATGTTATTGTATCATTATATTGAGGCTAAAGTCTATTGTCTTTGAAACGATTTGTAATTTTCTAAATTTTAATACTACATCCCGTATAAATAAATATTTAAATGCTCGAGAATAGAAAAAACAAAAACAAAAATAAAAACGAGCACAACCGCCGCGGGGCATAGCATATTATTTCGTTCGGTAACAACACGACCTACGGCGGCGCCCCTAAAAACTTTTTTGCACGCTGAACGGGAATCGAACTGCCTACACGCACCTAACCTGCGCGTATCTGTTGTATATACTTACGTCAGACCGATAGTGCGCCATTATACCATTAACCATGTTCCGTTTGTATATAATGTCGGAGTATGTATAAACATTATAGATATTATATTATAAATAGGTTTAACGCGATCTGGCCCGACTGACAATACGACTATTGTCAACTGAAACCACTCTGCAAGGGGGAGGGGCAATTTCCCCCCTGCTCGCCACTAGTTACACCATCCCTATAGCTGCCCACCGATAAATGTTATTAAAATACATAAATTACATATTTCAAAAAGGAAATTTTATAATATACTTACTACAAAACCGGCTGAATTAAGTATGTATTGCTATCATTTTGTGGTAAATATGATATCGAAAAAAAAAGACAGGACAGATTCGAACCTGACCTGAGACAATACGCATACGTTGACAACTTGATTTTTACAATCTAACTATAGGTACTACCCCGACTTGAAGACCAAACGAAACGCCGATCTTATAAGTACCTACTAGAGATCAGTCCGGTCCCGGGTCGGACTGGACCGGACCGGACCGGACCGGGCTGGGTTGAGTCGCAAAAGTAAATGGGCTGGGTCGGGCCGGGCTAGAAAATACCGGCCCGGACTGATCTCTAATACCTACCTATAGGTACCTACGGTAAACAAAACAGACTATATTTATTTTATAGTTTTACTAATTATTATATCGTTTTAGTATAATTTCACCTATAAAATAGTAATTATAACTATATTTTATTTAACTATAATATTTTAGTGTTTATATTTTTTCCGTGCATAGAATAGCACAGGAAATTTTGTTTACATATCGCAATCACCCTTTCCTTTAAATTAAACGCATATTTTCATTACACTCGAGTAAATCGTATGCATGAAACAAATAATGGACACCTTTGTTTTAATAATATTTACGTTTCGTCGATTTAATTATACGGTATCTTTAAATCGTCGATGATAATTTATTGACTGTGGTTTTAGTTTAAAGGAAAAAAAAAACCGTTATTTTAAGTAGTCATTTCAGCGTTAATTCTAGCGTTGATTTCATTGAAACACGGAACGGTTTTTTTTTTTTTTTTTTTTGCCGAGTGCATATGATTTACCTAGTGGTGAGATGGGAAGGGGTGACATGTAAAAAAAAAAAAATGACTAAAAATGACCAATATACACGGGGACCGGGCAATAATGGGTAATAAATAGCCATATAAATACAATGATTAGGTACTTACCTAATTAAAGAGTAAAACTGTTGAAAAATCATCCATACGGTTATATGAATATTATATTTTAGTATAGGTGTATAAAACATGCATAATGGTGGAGCGAAAATACAATTTTTTTTTAATAATCGAATATTGGAGCAGTGCAGAAAAATCTTACAGATTACACGGGTTAACGACTTATCAAGTACTTACCCATACCATAGTTTATTATTATTTGAGTTTCGAGTAAATAACATATACATATATTAGGTACATCATATTCCGGGTTTAGAAAAAGTATTTTATTTTTTTTATTAGAATAGTATTCGAATACTCGAACGAGACTGCCCGTCGGTAGCGAATTGGGTACATCTAGTCGGTATTTTGGATAAGTCGCTTTTCGAGTTTTCCCAATGGTTTTAGGAAATACGACTGAAATTGACGTAAAAACGGTAAAAATATGATTTCGTCGGCTTCGAGTTTCGTTATTTCTTAGCGATTTCAAAAATTAAAATTCTTAAATCTTGACTCAAATCGTCAAACGAGAAAATGTAATTCAATAGGGGGGTTTTTTTTTTTCGTGTACCTATATATCCCATATATAGGTAGTGATTTCGCAACTATGAATAATTAATGCTTTTCCCAGCCGTATTTTGTTATAAAATAATGAGGCGGAAACACAATGATATAGGTACCTACTGCTTTTTTTTTTTTTAAACTATTATTATATTATTGTTTTGAAAAATACGTAAATTGGTATGTTATAATTATTATATAAATACACAATTAATATTACATTGAGCATGCCGACTTTAACTGTACCTATGTAGGTTAATGTATTACGTTAATTTAAAAGTACCTATTGGTAATTTGTAATCGGAAAAATATGGACTCGGAAAATGTAAAACGCGATAAGTAAAATTACGACACGAAATTATATTGTATGCGTATAATATACAGTAGGTACCTATAATAGTTATTATGGCGCCTGCTATAGCTATTGCAAATAAATATTATTTATATTATAATTATTAAAGTCGCACTCAATTATAGACGTGTTTCTATAGATTTGCTCTTTCGGTGAATGCATACTGAACGTTTTTGAAAATTTTGACTAATATTATATTATCGGTAGGTAGTATTAATCATACTTATACCGAAACTCCGCTCAAAATCGTGTTTTCGAACGCAATACATATCCACCAGGATTATCTTGTTTGATAAGCGATAAGTTCTGCCACAGAATAGATGAAATTTCATCTATTCTGTGGTTCTTCCTCCACCCCAACTAACAACCGACGAGAGAATTGCTTTCACCCCTAGCTACTGGACTCGTTTTTTTTTCTTCTTTTTTTTTATGTATATATAACTTTGGGTCTTTTTGATTTCACACGTTTGGATAGGTCAAATTTTTCAAATGTTCAAACCAAGGTTCTCAACTTAAAAAAGACCGGGTCAAAGCCATTTGCGAATTGGAAAAATATAGATAGAAAAAATTAAAAATCGAAACGACCCCGAGGTTTAGGGTTCATAACATTATATTCTAGTTAATATACGTCAAAATAACTGTACAAATAACGTGAAAAATAAAATTGATTCACAAAAAATGCATTTTTTTAAAGTTTAAAATTATTATTAATTGGTTTGCGTAGACATTGGATTAGGATAAAACGGTTTAACGAAAATTGACGGGTGTTACAGTCGCTTCGAATTTTGAAAAAAAAGATTTACTTAACCGAATCTGGAATCGAAAATGAATGTTCCAGTTTAAAAACGCCAAAAATTGACATTCAAATCTATAAAAGGGCCAAAATTATATACTTATATAAAGTATATTTTATGTCCTTATAGTCGATTGAAATATGTATAATATATGTTTTTATGTTTAAATTAATTTTTCATGTTACCAGTCACATTCAAGGTATGTATACACGTTTCTGCGGAATACTTTATATAGGCCGAAGGTGAATATTATCAGATATGAACTTGATAGGTATAGATGAGAAGATGCAGGTGGATGAAAATCGTATCAAACACCGCGTATACGTGCGTAAACGAACCGAATATACGAACTATATTCGTTTGCCTTCGGAAACGGTCCGTCAATCGATCTTGACAGTGATGGTCTTTTTTTTATACGTGTATATATGTATTATCACATCGGAGTCTGCGAATTAAAAAAATATTATGTATTGTATTACAGACAATATTATTATATACAGCCCCGTCTTCCGACTTTCATCACGTCACACGTCATAATTAGAGCTCGAAAGTTTCTATTACATGTGTCTGTTGGGGAACGGGGGAAAGACGTAATCACAGACGACGTTTTCCCGGTTAAAAATGTACCTAGTGTTTGTTTCCAGCACATACGAAACTTCATAACTAATTTTATGCAATTTTAAAGTCCGTTTAAAAAACGCGTAGGTACATTTTTTGGTAGTTTTACGTGATATGCGAGCAATTTTTATGCCGTTTTGACCGAATCTAATATTTATTATATTTTATTTATTATTATTTTTCATGTTTTATACAGTCGATTAAAAACAATATACAAAATGTATTTTCTGTTACATAATATATGAATCCAAGTAAGCACCTATGATTTTGCTATTTCCTTTTTTTTTTTTTCCAATTATACCTAGTCATTATATTCTTCATTGTTTATTATTTTAAACTGAATATTAATTTTTCGCCACTTTTAATATTGACACATTTTTTACATTTTTCAAATATTTAGGTTATTATATGTTTCTTTATATTTGATCATTTTTAGGGAATTATTGACAAAAATTTTTGATCAGTTTTTTTTAGTATTTTTCTAAAGTTATCAGCTAAAAACCGTTGTCTATGATATTCTAAAAAAGAAATCAAGAAGTACATATTAAACATTAATTCACAAGTAGCTTCAAAGAAAGTACACTACGGCCTATGTTTATAGGTTTATTAAATTAAGTTTCATTGTAACTGAAGACAACTGATAAACTAAGACTGATTATTGTAATTGATAAAAAAAACCAAGTTTCTACAAAAAAAAAAAATATATATATTTATATATATATATAAAAAATTGTTTATAATTTATAAGAAAAAAACTCTAAAGATGTGTGAAATATAATAGCATTTTTATAAATAAAAAAAAGATAAATAAGTAGGTGTTATTAACACATTTTTGTCTGCCATGACGCCTATTCTTTTTTCCATTAACTGCCCTATCCAGCACTAAATAGTCGCTCTACAGGTGCTGACGATGGTACTGTTGTATTCAATATAAAATGTTTTAAGGGTTTCTGGTAAATCCAATGGCGATTTAATGGATTTATTATTTAAGTATCTATTGCTCTACCATATGAGTCCAATATCATCACCCAAATCATTGACGTTAACAGTCGAAGAAACATCATTAAATGTACAAAAATCATGTTGTTTTTCTTGAGTGTACGAAAATATCTGACGATAATATGTCCCTAACATATGATTTTGATGTATGAACAATATATTGATTTATTTATAAATAAAAATAAAATATGTACCTATATTGTACGATGAAACGTTGAAACTTAACCAGGCAATAACTTGTAAACTGCAGATATCTTGACTGTAGAAAAAGTTTACAGTACATTAAATTAACTGGTACAGTTAATAATAGTTGACACTAACTTAACTTTAACTTTTTAACGGTATAGTTAACGGGAATTCGGAATCGTTGAAAATAATATAATGATATATACACATTGGAATATGCGCGCTAGGGGATCTATATTGAATAGGTACTTGCAGCGGTGGAATTTGATATTCGTGACGTTTTGACATATTATTATTATTATTATTATTATAATACGTCATCGTCGTGTGATATAATCGCGTGTTTACGTATATACGCCGTCTGTTTAGTAATGTTCGCGGGCGAAAGAGACTGGCGAAAGGATTTTTTTTTTTATTTTTTTTTTTCAAATCGGGAAGAATATCAAGAGAATGATTCCTTTCACCGTACAATAACTGGAGAACAATGTATATATATATATATAAATATAAATATACATATATATATATACATATATATATATATATATATATATTATGTGCAGTGTGTTACATTGAAATGATGAACGCTCGAGAGGCCATATCGTGATCATCTTTATATAGTTGTGTAATATTAATTCTATAAATATATATATATATATATTCAACCGATGTAACCGATACGTGTATCGCATATATAACAGTAATAATATATTATACGCGCGTTATTATAATATTATATTTACTTGAATTTATTGTATTATACAAAAATGTCGTTGCAGGTCGAAAGTTGATTGACGGGGGTCGTGACACATAGTCATATATAGGGGAACGCGGGTGGCACGACGGGACACCCGGCCGTCCGCGTAATTGTGTTTTATCTATATTACGTATTATAATTAAAAAAAATTCAAAGTTGCTGAGATTAAAAAAATATTTATAGTTAAACGATATTTTGGATTGTATTATTATTATAATAATAAAAAAAAAAAAAAAAAATGTCGTATGTCCCACGCACTATGCGGTATAAAATTATGGGACAGATAAATGTTTAATACAGTTTTCAAATATTTCAACATACCCATTTTCCAAGGCTGGGCATTAACGAGTTAAAAGTTAAAATTAAGTTAAAAAGTTAAGTCGCGTTACTTAATCAAGTTACTTAACGCGTTACTTTTTTTTCAGATTAACTTTTAACTTAATAAGTTACTTTTTTTATTAAAATTAACGTGTTAACTTCAAGTTAATTTTATACGAAAGTATGTAAATTAAGTTAAATTTGCCCGAAGAACAATGCAAATTTTTGATTGAGGATTTTACTTTTTGGTACCTATACGTAATTTTAGTAGGTACCTACAATAGCATATAGTACCATATGTGGAGTGGGCAGGGGTGTTAAGTCAGTTTTCTCGAAAGTAAATGTTCAATTATAATTACATTCTTAACATAAAATCGTAACAAAAAAAAAATTTTCCATAAAATAGTCATCGTAACACCGTGGAGGGTGCCTCAAAATGGATTTGGCCTTATAGGTGAAAAAAATTAACCACGCCTTCAAAATTTAAAGACTCCGACTTACACGACCGCGGACTGACGGATAGTAAAGCTAAAAAAAATTTAACGAATATACCTACATGATATATGTGACATATGTCACTTGCATAAATAATCCTATTTTCAAGTTTC
>JAIPRL010000232.1:0-85551 GCA_025469235.1 Pemphigus obesinymphae | reverse complement strand
TTTTATTCCAGATACTCCTTCCCTTTCCGTATTCCTTTTAGCCGCAGTAATTATTTAACTAATTGCCCTACTGTCCGTATGATGAAACTGGCCAATGAGGACCCTTTATTCCTTAGTTCTTAGTGTTAATTTTTGTCTGTTTAATCTTGATTATTTGTAATTTTTCTTTTTGATTCTCATGTTTACTATACGATGTAATTGGGCTCGCTCCGTATTTAATATAAATAATATAAATATGTATAGCTACTACAGTTAATTATTTTTGCCGCACGCCAACAAATTTTTATTAAATTAGATGAAATGTCTTATATATTGAATAGAAACGATAAAAAGACGCCGAAAATCAAACCCACCCGTATTCGCAGAAGAGCGCCTATACGAGTAGATATATTTCTGAAACTTTTTAACGATGATATTTCGACAAATATATTTTGAAAATCACGTGATTTTCTCAACGCCGTGCGAATATTATATCGCGCAGTGAATCGGCGAAGTTTATCCGTGTTTTGAAAAACGGAGAAAGGATTATGTATAGTGTGCTCGGGGAAGAATTCTTGGATTATGCGTGATCCTTGCAGGGCAGCATCCTGCAGTATACGTCGATTTATACGTGCCCCGACGATGTATTTACAATATATATATATATATATATATACACGCGTGTATACCCGCGAGCGTGGATTAAGCGTGTGTACAAATGGCCGATGTACGCTTTTATTATTATTATTATTATTATTATGATTATGTGCATAATCAACGAGGGAGAATAGCACCGAAATCCTTGTCAGCGACGTTAATCTCCCACGCGGCACTCGTTCGGTGTTTTTGACGACACGCGTTTGTTTATGATTTTACCCCTTTTCGCACACGTATATATAAATATATGTGCTCTTTGAAAAGCGAACATATTTTATTATAATATACAGAAAAGCCTTTCCTACATATACGACCAAATACTTTTAATCGACCGAAAAAATACACGTTTCGAGGACACAATATATTATAATAATAATATGTACCAGTCGGCGTCGACGGTCCCGAAACCGCACGTTACTATTATCATGTAAAAATGATAAAATTATCCAATATTGTTATTATATTATAATTACTGTACACATATTTTTATATATCGCCGACGAATCGAATAAATTATACGCGGACACACGCGCGCGCGCGCGCGCGCCGTTTTGGAATCTCTCGATGAAATATTGAATTTCATTTTACCTACATAATATATCATATCGTTTACTCAGCTGGAACGCGTTTTCATAATAAATTGCCGAACTCGAAAAAAAAAATCATTACGTTATATTGTGTGTCAAATATTTCCCGAACGTCATCGATGCCGCGTAGTTTCGAGTGACCGACAAAATGTGTTTTTTTTTTCACCGATTTCGAATCACTTATTCCAATGATGAGCGTAATATTCATACATATACTATATAGGTAGATATATATATATATATATATATATACTGAGATCTTTGACGTATATATGATACACATTATACATTATCAAAATCTGTTTTTTTTTTCAAAATTTTCTCATATTTTTATTCCTTGATTCGAAAATTGAAATAATGAAATCGAAGAATCCAGAGAAAATACGAGTTGGAAAGATACGAGTTTATCATATTTTAAAGTAAAATTATCCCGTCACTCGTGCGAGTATCACCACCGGCTTATTACACTTGATCTGCAGTTGGTAGTTTATTTTTATTTTATTTATTTGATTTTTTTTCCAAATTTGTGATGGCTTTTCATCAAATGGTCTTTCGATTTCCTTTATTTAATACTACATATTTAGTTGATTTTCCGAGATTTATGGCTCGTTTTGAAACAAATAAATTTAGTGCACCTATATTATATTAAGTAATTTTGAAACTTGACGACAAAATAGTTAGGGACTGAATAAAAGTAGTCTGTAAAAATAAAAATGTAATAATTGTAATCCAGCAAAAATAATATAACAAATTATCATTTATCGTATAAAAAAAAAACCACCCAAGAGATTATGTAATGTCCTCAAGTAAAAACACAGATGTTTGGATATGGCTATATTTTAAATACAAATCGTTACCTACGTAGGCAATTTTGTTATACTCAACCAATATTTCCCATTAATTATAATCTATATGGGCATGTCTGACGTTGAGTATTTTTACACGACTTTTATTTTATAATACCTTTTGAACACTTAGAAATAAAAAAATAAAAACACTTTTAACAATTTGAGCTTAAATGTATGTATACGACCTAACTGCGATGTCTGATTTTTATAATAAACGCCTCATCTATTCTCGAGGGGTCTGTATAAGTAATCACAATATAACGTGTCTATAAAATAAGACCATATGGCGAACGGAACAAGTAATGTTTAATTAGTTTACGACCGATTTCCGGTGAACGAGACGGCTTTTTTCGAGACTTCATTGTCCGTCGACATGAAGCCACGTCTCCGCTTTAATATAATAGTATATAATATACAAGACCAGTAGCATATGAGACAAGTAATAAATTAATAATGTAATACAATAATAAAAACCATAACACACTGTTTATATCTCTGCAGAAGTGTGGAAATTGGAAGGAAAAAATCCGGCCGTTTGAACCAAATTTCAACAACTTGTATACATGAATACTATATTTGAACCAACAATTAAAGATATTCTGCCTTTGTAAACAATATTATTTAAATATCTGAAGAAAAAAAAACACCATCATTTTTCAATTATTTACAGTGGCGTAGCAAGCAAATCCATCAGCGCCTATAGCGAAAAATTGATAAGCCGCTTGGAAAAATGACAAAAAAAAAAAGTGGAAAAATTTTCCTACGTTTCTCAAATAATCGTCTATTTTCCATTGGCCTCCCCGTAAATTCGGCCCTGATTAGTTAGACGGAGTACAATTTTGTGTCCCTAGCGTAGGCGCACTACGCCATACCCTATTGCTATACGCCACTGCTGGTTTATCATCATTTTTAAAAACACTATATATGTACCAAACGGTTTTTTTTTTATTTTTTCGTTCGAAAAAGCCACTGCAAGAATATTATACGGTTTACCGAGATGAAAATAATAAATCGTCACAAGTCATCTCCGGACGTATCGACGAATATAATATAAGTATACCTACCTTCGACGACCCCCGAGTATGTTGTACCACAGATAGCATGAAAACAGATTGTGCATTCCCTATAGAACCAATGTAAAAAATTAATACGGTGTTCTAATTGGATCGCCAAAATCAGTGTGACCACAGATATTAACGCAAAACTGTTGGATTTAGTTAGGTATAACTTTTAGTTCATATCACCACAGATAACATGAAATACAACATATTATATTGATAAACACAAATAATGTACATATTATATGTAAGTAGTTAGTAGGTACAGTCTCTCAGACATATGAGTTTGTTATTTAATTGAAAATTACACAGATAAAATGTTATGTTTGTTGTTATTTTGATCTGACAGTCCATTGATAATATCGATATCAGTGTTACCACATACTATATGACACATTAAATAATTTTGTTCCGTTGACATAGTCACACTGCTTTTGGCGAGCTCATTATCAGCACGAGCTGACCAGTTTTTTGTTTACCGCTGAGTGCACAATCTGTTTTCATGTTATCTGTGCTTATACGTACCTATTTGTACAGTGTTTGTACACGTATGTTCTATATGGTATATAATAGGTAGCACTAGGTACGCCCAGCGAATTCGAATATCTTGATAAAATATACAAAGCGATAACTGATAACTATTATTAATGATAGCATTTTACGAAAAAACAAAAACAAGTAATGTAATATTTTGTAACGTCATTACTGTACCTAATGTAACTCGATGAAACTAATTTCAAGTAACGTTAAAGCAATTTGAGTTTTCCTAATTAATGTAATGTTTACCTAATGCAATTTAATTATCTTTTATAAAAGTAATTTACCCGAGACTGCTATAACAATATGATCGAGTCGAGTAGACGATGAAAAATCAAAATTGTCAATTAATATACTTACGTCGTTTGGTAGTTCTGTGTAGTGCACCTGGTCCGTGGTGGAGTTGTGGTGAGCAGTCCAGGCGCGCAACTTGTCGCCCGTTAACAAGCCGTCGGATGGCTCCAGCTGCAAGTCGTGATGTTCGCCGAACGCTTTTAGTCGGACACTGTGAGCACCGTCCAAGTTTCGTTTGGTGATTGAGTGCGGGCTTATCACCTCGTAAGCGGGTACTATAACAACACAAACAAAGTTAATTATTAAGGTAACATTATTTTAACACGTTCATGGTATAAAATAAAGTGGTGTTTTTTTTTTTTTAGTAAACCTTTGTATAAAAAAACAACTTTAAACTTCGTTTGAGTAAATTAAACAAAAACACTGTATTTAGTGGCTCGATGTAAAAATAAACTATCTATTACTACTATTCACTATCAAAATAGCCTCTTGTGATGGACGCTATTGAGAATAAATTCACCGGAAACATAATAATAAGAATATGTACAACTAATTTAAGTTATGCAGTGGGAAAGACGTGAAACACAAGTTGGAACGGCATGCTGAGTAATATAATAAGTAACATATGCATAATATAATGCATTCATGGTTAAGGTTGGCCTGCATTAGAGGTGGATTCTAAGCCCGTATTTGGTCGACTGCGAGATAGATGAGGCTACTTAAACAGCTACTTAAACAGTACATAAATCAAAAAGGCACTACGAGAACTGTTATTTGCAGATGATTTAATATTGGTAAATGAGTGTAAATTATCTGCACTACAAATTGAACACATAGCAAGATATATTGGATAGAAATGGAATACGAATAAATAGACAAAACAGAGTATATGCCTATGACTATTTGGAAGTAATCTTTCAAAAAAAATTTTCATTTTCAATTTATTACGTCCAAGAGTTTACATTTCAGATTTTCATGGTCCAGATTTTTATATTCCAAGATTTTACGCACTCCCGCTATCATACCAAGATTCACTCGAGATTTTAATTTCTATTTCCCTCAAAATACATTACGATAAATAATATTAATACTATATTTTATTTTAATATTATTATTTTTTCATGTATGTATGTCTACGTCCCACTTCCCGGCTTTCCTCCCTTAAAGGTTATTATATATTTATTATTTTAGTATTATTACTATAGTAGGTATTATATAGGTACTGATTTTCGATTTGAATGAAAAATATGATTTTTTTTTTTTAAAAAAAACATGCATTTATTTATTGAAAATGACTTGTTTTATTTTCAATGTAAATTACAAATTATTACGGTATACTATAGTTAGTACATACTTAAATCAACTTTTTTTTGCAATGATTTTAAATTTGGTTGGCGGTACTTTAGATATTATTCAATTTATTTTGGTTAAAACCATTATCTAATTACTTAATTAACTATATATTTTTAAATTGTATAAAGTGACCTTAACATATTTAATTAAACCTACATTTTGTATTATTCATACAAATTAAAAACAAATATTTAACTAAATAGGGAGCCCAAAAATTAAATAAATGCAATGTTCAGCCAAGGGTCACTAAAATATTTTTTGTGTGGTAAAAAAGTGAAATAAAATATCATTGTCAGAAAAATGAAAATATAGTACTTATTAAATAAATAGCACACTTCTAAAACAAATTACATAAATAGTATTTTTATAGCACGTTGGTTACTGAGTATTTCTAGAATTACCTAGTGAGAGTATAATATATTGTTATTTAGAATAGAGAAATTTAATAAATCCAATTTTTAAAATATAAATTATTTATTGTTTATTTAGAGAGCATCACAAATGTCGTAATTTTTTACTACATTGCTTCAGTGCTTCCATAAAATATTATACTGGGAGTAGTTTTATACTATAATAATATATGTATATATAACTACGCCCACAGCAGTGAACAGGTTTTACATTTTTATTAATTTTATTGTTATTATACGAATATCAAAATATTTCGGAAATGATAAAAGCTGGTAATATTCCCGGAAGAATAAGTAGGTATTTAAGTATTTTTAAGCAGTGGGAAATATATTCTTTCTTAAATTTCTTTTCACAGCCTATCACTATAATATATTATTTCGTATATTTGTACTATATATAGGTATGTCGTATGCATAATAATGAAAACGGTGTTAGGTGTAGTCATATTACTTATATAGCAGGTATAGTCTTACCTTCCGAATGGTGTTCCACGTGAAATAACGTCCTCAAGTCGTCCACATTCATGTGTTCGTGTAACTGAAATACAAAGAAACAAAAAAAACATATTATTTTAATACTCAAGCCTTTAGTTTTCGTATAAAAATATATTTTTATATAATGTCTTTAAGACAATGTTTGTTTATTGTGTGTAAAAAAAAATCATTTCGATTGAAATCACGTCCGAGTTATATTGCTGCTATAATCAAATAATCTGAGTTTGCTGAAGTATTGGAATACGGGTACCGGGATACGAGGTAATGAAATGATAAATTAACATATCTAGAATTAATTGTAGGTAAGTACGAACACAATAGGTAATAATAAAAATAATTAATATTAGTAAACGGCGTGATATGGGTGATAAATCTAAAAATAATGACAAGTTATTTTAGGATTTTAAAATAAATTTTAGTGAAATGCCTAATATTTTTTATGATTTTATATTTTTAGGTACCAATATTATTTATGTTCTATTTGTTACATAAAAAATAAGGCTTTACTATTCAGCGAAATTAGTTTTAGATACATATGTTGGGTTGCATGAAAATTAACAGAACCGATAACTCGTTATCAGTTCTACAAAATTTAAAACCGTTCTGTAAAATGTATAGACATTATCAAATTTACGGTTTTCAAATCAATCAATTGTAGTTGATACCGATTTCGGTTCTGTATAATTTACTGGACTGTTTTATAGTGTCTTTATCATTTAGTTCTAATTTCGTTATCACATAATTTTCATATTTACAAATAATAAGTAAATCCACCTTATACTTTAGTAAATATTTTTAATAAAGGTTATTTTATATTGAGTATTGTTTCCGTGAAGTGTTGCCCCTTTTTTTTCATAACTACTCTATATTCTATATTCTTTTCAACACACTTTATTAATTTACGAAATAATTTACGTAAATATGTGTTGACTAGTAAGTCAACACAAATAAAACTATGGATTTAAATTATTACAAACAATACAATTTAAATTACGATAACGAAAAAAAAGATCTGATTTTTGATAAATATCAAATAAGTAATCAATAAGTATAAAATACACCGTTTACCAAGTAAGCGGTTATAACCTCATTAATATATACTATTTACAATATTTTCATGAAACGCAATTCGTTCTATAACTTGTATTTTGTAATATACAGTATTGATAACTTTATCGTGCCAACAATTTACGGAACTGTTTTCATGCAACCCGGTACTACCTAGTCTATTTTGTTGCAATTATGTTAATTGAAATAATAAATAATGAAATATTACTATTTCGTTACTTAAAAAATAATTGTATTACAGTAATTTTTAATTGGCCTTACTACCCAACACTATTTATTGTTTTTAAAACACTATTTACTTACATTCGAGAGATAACTACGATTTCGTCGGGCACTAATAAAAAAGAAAAAAAATATGAAAATCACGACTTCTGAGTTATCACTCCATTTAAGTCGTATCCAGACATGCGGTCGCATTTGCCGTTGCAAACGATTTGATTTGACATATTTGAAATCCCGTCCAGACCGAAAACCAAGCACTTTCAACGCCGAATGTCTCTTTGAGTTTTTGAGCAAACCGAAAACCAACGCTTTCACAATGTGCCTTGGAAATCCGGTCTGAACGCGGATTGAGGACGCTATATATCCGTATTTGCTGTCTCCGTCTAACTAACTGAAACTATAGAATTTACGTTCGGAATTCTTATCACAACTTTGTCATTTCTAATATTAGAGTAAATCTACATATTACCAAATGTGTATATGAAATGTATTAGGTATCTATGCCATAGCGTCGTCTTTTTTGTGTTATACCTCTTTACAAAATTAAAGTTTTGAAAAAATGACGACGTTACGGCATAGTTGATGATGTGGTCTATAAATTCGGTAATAGGTATTTAAAAATAATAAAAGAATATATTACTCTAATATTAGAATTGATGGAGTTGTAATAAGAATGTCGAACGTATATTTCCTGAATAATTGCCAGTTGGTTAGACAGAGGAAGCAAATGTGGATGATGTGTATCATCCTCTTATTAGAGGAAGTGATACCCGCATTTGCTGTTTCCGTCTAACGGACTGATAATATACGAAATTTATGTTTATCATTTTTATCAAAACTTGGTAATTTTTATAATATTAATGAAAATTGACTTAATATCCAAATGTATTAACGAGATCACCATCTATGCCGTAGTGGCGTATTTTTTTTCGAAATTTTAATTTAAAAAAGAAGTAGGTATATCGATTTTGATTAATGGGATTTAAAATGTAGGCATTTGGTTTCAGGTCAATTTACGTACGTAATTTACGAACGTAAATTTCGTATACTATTTTTAGTTGGTTGGACGACTTGACTTGCTCGACATGTGGGGGGCATTCGGACCGCGCGTACCTATATACATACCATTTCGTTAATATATACAACGATGACGTAGGTACCTACTGTATATAATGTAGACTCGACGATACACCTATATAGGTTCGTTAGCCCCGCCGAGAACCCATTGTTTGGGGGAGTAGATATCAGTTGTCTCCTCTACCGTCACATATTATACGGTCGACAAACCCCACTACCTACTATACTATACGGTACAATGTATATTTTTATTTATTATGATAACACAAAAAAAGAAAAAAAAAAACCCGGACAATGAAAAACACTACACTATAGTGCCTATTCCTGACTGACGGATTACAGCTGAAAATCCAGAAAGTGACCTCGTTCGTCTTAGAAGGTCGAGAACACACTATGTCAAGTATACACACTATACAGGTGACGTGGCCCCCCTCCCCCAAATTTAACGTCTATATCTGTCCAAGTGTTGGTATTATGTATGTGCGTGTTACGCATTTATCGTATAATACATACTTGTTGATTGTTATTGTGTGTACACAACAATCAACACGTATACGTGTGACCGTATACGCGATACATGTGTGGTATATATAATATAATATATTGCCCAAGGACCGAAAAACTAACAAAATAATAATTACTCCTCTGTTATAATATGTATATATATATATATAGTGCATACCTACGCCCTACGATCCACCGAAAACCGATAACGACTTAGGACGGCCGAGTAATTGTGCTCACAAGGATTTTTATCCACCTTGAGAGACGTCTCTTGATTTGTTTGAAGGTATATATATATACAAATATATATTAATTTTAATTTCAAGCAATAAATTTTTAAGTGATACCAGCGGCGTAACTAGCTTCAAAATATTGGGGGGGGGGGCTTAACTTATAATATTGTAAACTAGGAATTTTGACGCCCGGGAATAATGTAAAATTACACTAAATAACAAAAAAAGTTCATCAACTTGTTTTTTTTTTTTTGAATTACTTCCCCACAAAACGTAAACAACAACAAAAATCAATTATAAACTAGTTTATTTTATTATCAATTACCTATAAGAAAAACATTTTATTTTTTGGGTGGTAATGAATAATTTGGGTGGGGAGGGGGGTAAATCCTCAAAGCCCCCCTCTAGTCGCGGCGGTTATGAGTGATATTGTTGAAATGAAAAATTTGCCCAGCTGCAAAAACTATCCGGTTAAATTGTCAAGAGTTAAAAATAAAAAATTATAGTAATAATAATAATATATTGTATCACGAGGAACCATATTAATTTGCTAATCATTCTATTTTGACATTTGTATATAATACATCTCTATAGGTACACCCAAAAATTGCAGTCTGCATAGATATTACTTCGGTTTTTCACTTTTGTGACTTGGTGCAAGAATTTGCCAACGAATACAATAAATTTTTTCTGCAATACGTATAGGTAATAATGATTTTTATTTTTATCATAAAAAGGACTAATTGACTAATCAATTTCAAGTAATTTAATACATTAGGTATATTTTAACTACTTAATCAATGGAAAATGTATTATTTTAAAATTCAATTTATCAAAACATATTTATTTCAATATTGACTGTATTTCATCAATAGTCACAGGTTTAAATTTATGTCATACCTATAAGAGTTATTTATTTTAATTTTTATTTTTAGATGTACTATATTCATATAGGTATATACTACATGCGTATAGATATTTGACATTAGATTTAAGGTTTTCTTAAAAGTCAACGAGGTAGTTAAAAAAAAGTCCATTATGCGTTTCAATTTTCACAGATAATAATCGCGGATCGTAACCAAAATAGCGTATTTTCGCTCGAGTCCTTCAATTATATGGTATTAATAATCTTCCATGTATAATTGCGTTAAAGAAAATATAATTTAAGGCTGAAATATATTCATATTGTTCTTGCGATTTATTGCCAGAGTTTTAATTATTATATACGTCTTGATTTTTTTTTTTTACAAGCCACATTATAAATAAAACAATATACCTATGGGACAATATATATTATATATATGTATAAATCAACCCCTGGCCATACGTATATATCAGTAAAGCATTTAAAATGTAAACACTTAGAGTGACCAATTATAAAATATAAAATTACCAGATATTTTGGTATACTATTTATCATAATTATATTATGGTATTATGCATAGAACTGATAATAGATTATTATTAGGTCTATAGTATTATGGTATTGGTTTTTCGAAAAGATATTTAACCTAAATTCATTATTATTATGAATTAGGTAGGTACCTATTAATAATATCCTGTATATTATTAATCATCTTTTATAATATTATGTACGTACTATTATAGAATAATTCATAATTTAATAAATAAATTCAGAATTGAAGCAGGATTTTGCCGAGTGTTGAGTTATCAGTGTTTTTTCAAACATTATACAATTTATGCTATTGTGATACTATAATCACAATTTTTATTTCTGCTAAACTGGTCACACTCAGCGTTTACATTTTGCTCGACTCATGCTACTACATATTATACATATGATATGGCCACTC
This sequence comes from Pemphigus obesinymphae, assembly GCA_025469235.1. Taxonomy (NCBI): domain Eukaryota; kingdom Metazoa; phylum Arthropoda; class Insecta; order Hemiptera; family Aphididae; genus Pemphigus; species Pemphigus obesinymphae. The sequence goes on along the minus strand of JAIPRL010000232.1, from coordinate 74,415 downwards.
TATATATTCTTTACTCTATGATATAATATATATATATATGTATTAGGCTATATAGCAGCTACATCAGTTATACTATAGTTGGGAGAACGAAAACTGGCCGCTGGTAAATGTGTTAGCAACTATTTTTTCTCTGATAAGGAGGGTTTCTCAAACTAAGACACGCTTAAGGTGAGAGTCGCATGGTCTTTGTATAATTTCTGGTCGGCTATAGTACGCTATTTCCTTTTTAGGTTCTTTCTGGGTGCAAATGGAACCTTTTGGCTATTGTAGATTTATTTTAGAGGGGTTGTGATACATGCCAAAGTCGTGATAACGTTATCACGACCTTGACATGTATCATTAAAAACTATTTTATACGTTACCCCAATGAAAATAAACCGCCAGGAGCGTTCTCACCAGCCGGCCACTTTTCATTCTCCTGACTATAAATACCTAGACAAAATAGCTGGAATACATGCGTTTAATGTGGTGCGACGCCTGACGATGCTGAACACGTAATTTTCATCCGTGACACCTGGCACAATTAGGAGAAGGGATGCATGCGGCGAGATTGAGGTGCAGCGAGTTAACGTCTGATAATTTGATCGAAACAATGACGGTATGTAGGAGCAATAATTGGAATATATTGGCTGGTTTAGAAGTGAGAAACCGACAGAGAGGTCCTTTTCCATAGACCTAGTAAATTGTTATATGTACACCAATAAAATTAAATGAAAAACGTTTACTAAGTTAATGAAAATAGTGCATAATTTTGAGCTAAGTAAATCAAATAAAAAAAATATGAATTTATTTACTTTAAATTAATTATCCTTAATTTTCCATTGATTTAATTCTAAATTTCATTATTTTTAATAAATTCATAATTAAATACTAATAATCCAAAATCATTGTAATAGGAATTTGTTTTACACAATACAATTCTATCAGAAACATGAACTCATAAACCTATATAGTATTAAATCGACTCATCTAGATACCTACCTAAATTTAAAAATACATGTTAGTTAATTAAATTCTGCCATAAACTTGAATCAATTAATTAAATCTATACATTTAGAATATAATGTTAAAATGCTTTATTTTTACTTATTTTATTTTCATGAAAGGATTTGAATACTGATCGTGTAGAAACAGAGTGTTAACCATTTTATATAGTGTACAAATACTCCACAGCGTACATTTCGAAGTTGCGTAGTTTACGTCTAGTTGTAACTGATGGAGATGATGTTCACGCTTTCATGTTATGTATTTAAGTTCAAACATTTTTATTTTAAAGATATATTTCAAAAATAAAAACTAATATCGAACTTCTGAAAATACAATTTTAATCTGTATAATATATTTATAAAATATGTAATTTATATTCGTGTCAGTGTCACTATTTATTGGCGTAATAATAATTATTTTCATGAACACGTTTATAAAAAAACGAAATAAATAAGGCATTTAAAGTGGTTTTAGAGCTATAACAACTACGTATAAAAATACAATTTCCCACTAAAGTTATGAAATGCGTTGTCCGTTTTTACCACTTTATTTTACAAGATATTTCGTTCAAATTGGATTTTTATTTCTTTAGAAACCCCTTGACTCGCTAAACAATATTTCCGTGAGAATATTATTATGATGAAAAAACGAGATAAATTTTATATTTATATAAAACACTAAACGAGCATTTATAATTATATACAATGTATATTATACATTTTCATATTATTCTTTAGACAGTCCCAATATTGTTTATTTCTTCACTATGTTTAAGTTAAGAGGACGCCATACACCCGTTCAAAACACGGCGGAAAACATCTTTACGAATTTACAATGCTATGCATTGTAGAATAATTATTTTCGTACCAAAAAAAGAAGGCGAAAACTTAAACTATAATCGTACGCCAGCTTTATAAATTTTATTTGTAATTGTAGATTATATACAATTTTGAAAATGTGATTTTTTTTTTTTATGTTTTTCAACAGTTTATAGAACATGTATAATTTATTAATCGTAAGACTCTGGCGTATGGTCATAAATTATGTTCTTTATATTTCACCAAAATTGTTGACATATGATAATTATACAACTATTAGAAGTACTATTAGAAATGCGAAAACACGTTTTTGATTACACAACAATAAAAAGTAGTACCGACACAGGTCTATTTTCAAATTACTTTTAAAATATATTCAAAACTTGTATTATTTTCATTTTTCTTGAAATTTAACAAAAGTTACCTTAAAAACAAAAATCACTTAAAAATCGGGTGTGTGGCATCGTCTTAAGTGAAACGTACAACCTATATAGATAGCCCATGGATACACACCTAATAATTTTCACTGCCACTTGCAGACGACAAAACTAGTTTAACTGCTTTATAATAATATGTGATGATTTAAAGTTCAATGCCTAATAAATGTATTGTATAATTGGCTTATAATTAATCTGAATTCATTTTTATTATTAATCTATAATCGGCCGGTGGCTAATTCTCAGCTATCAGTAAATAATATAAATTCCGTCCCGAAAAAAATCTTTATTAAAAATATTATTTAACAGGGAGTTCTTAAAGTACTCTGACTTGTATAGAGAAACATAGCTGGGAAGACTGGCCGCTCGCTCCGATTTGCTGTGAAACACCACGCCAAGTTATTAATAATATTAATTTAAAATTTTCGAACATTAGAAGTTTATTTCCACGTTCAGATTCGATAAATTGAGCCATTATATTATGTACGTGTGAATACAGCTTTGGAACGTTTAACGGGTGTGTTTCAGACAATTTATAATTCCTATTTGCCGTTAACTCGCCAATTATCAGATCCGAAATATTGTAGTAAAAAGCCGATAAGGAATAAATTACACGATTGACGATTGTCGTCTGATGATTGTTCGGGTGTTCGTACATTTCGTAACTTACAAAGTCACGGAATGCTTGCTTAGTTTAAAAATATTGTTTTTTTTTTTTCTGGACGGAATTTACACGTACCTTTTTTGACTTGTTAATGTTCGGGGCGATTCGGCCGGATTCTCATACTTACTACATACTTACAAAATATACGATTCGAACGGAATACCGTATGAAATAAATTGACGGAAAAACGAATACCTCCCCCCAGAGCTGCAATTCATTGTTTATATTTTATTTATTTACTTTTTTTTTTTAACGTCACGTAACGTAACGTCACCAAAATGAAATGTTTGCGCTAATATTGCAAACACAACGGTCTCGTAACGTAGGTACCTATACACCGTATGTTATTATGTATAGTTTACCGATTTAAATGAAATTTTCTCCAAATATTTCACGACGCCGGAACACGTTGTACCCACATCGGTTATTACCTATATACGTGTACAGTAATATTATAATATGTAATATAATATTATAACGACGGCTTGGGGTTCGCCGTTTCACGCAATCAATCGCCCCGACCGATTATTATTATACGAGTTATTACGGCGTGTACCTGTAGGCTGTGTTGTAGCACGAGGCCCGTGTTTTTTTTTTCTCTTTCGATATTTCATATTTTGATCTGGACGAAATCAAGAATTATTGCATTATTATACAATACGGTGCAGTGCGAGGTGCGTGGAAGTAGTATAGTGCACTTGCGTAAAACACTCGATCGGTGGTAGACGTATATTATATAGTATATTATCGCATATTGTTATAGTCCGTGTAAAAAAAAAAAAAAAAAAAATTGGAAAAAAAAACATACACGCCAACACAACAGGTCGTACATAACGATAACAACGGGTATTATTATCATTATCATTATTATTATTATTGAGTTTAATAATATTACAGTGTGTAGCACGTTGTTTTACGAGACGCCCGCCGGTGATATGAACCAATTTTTATTTGCACTAGGTCGCGTCGTTTTTTTTTTTTTTTTTGTCTAATGTACGTTTCCTTTTGTTATGTAAACGGGACTAACGCCCCCCGGACGTGTTAAATTCACTTCGCCCCGTTCTATAGTATTATTATATGGACAGGTTACACTTGTATATTTAAACACTAGGTCACGTCGGTTTTTTTGTTACCCTTTTTTTTTTTTATACATTCAACCAAAGCCGGCCAGTTACTCAATTTTAGTAACTATACGAGTCTCAAGTCACGGTTACATAATCGCAAGGCTTGAAAGTTTAATAGTTAAAAGTCGAGTATTACAGGGGTGATTAAACTTATAAATAAGTCACAATTTAACGAGTTTTTTTTTATTCAGCCTAGAAAAGTTATATATTGTCCAACTATTTTTCGATATATGTGTTGTTTCAAAAATGTCTAATTGTTTTTCTTATTGATTCGATTGTGACAATAATATTTTTCTTCTTAACCGTACAAATTTCTCTTCTAGTCTGTCATGATTTCTTATTAATACCATTCATATAATACGAGTATATATAACTGCCGAAAGTTTGGAAAAAATCCTATTATTGAAGTTCGAAAAAATACATTTTCAAGTAAAAAATTTAGAACAGTACATTAACTAATATATCTATAATTAATAACTATTCAATTAAATTATTTATTTTGAACACACTTTCAACTTAACTCAAATACTTTGTTTTCCGAGATTAAACATTATTTTTTATCTATTATCTAATTGGCTATTATACATGTTAACTACTTAACATAACTAATATTAAGAAATTTGTTCAGACTTATTTAAATGGATTTACTAACCTAGATGAGTTAAAAGTTATTCATAAATAAAATTAACTCGTCAAGTGACTGGGTAAAGTTACTTATACAAAAATGGACGTATAATGAATAAGTTAGTTAATTCGCCAAGTTATTGTTAAATAACTCGTACATTTTGAAAACATCAGCTATTTAACTTCAGTAGATCGGCCATATATCGTAGAAAAAAAAATCGTTTTTCGTTTTAGAACTACGAAAATTTAGTGTCTGCTAAAAAATGTAAAGTAATTCCTAGTATCTATACTTATGCACTATACTCGTACTTTCTATATAGTATGGTGTGTAAATAAAGTAACAAAGAGTAAAGTATACGACATTTACCTACCAGTTATCTAGTTGTCTAGTGGTAGCGGGCAAGGTTTGAAAAACGTTATTATTATTTTATTTGTTATAACTACCTTGCCGGAAAATTCCCTATGATTTAATTTAATTGATTTGAACGATTTAACGCCCTAAAAATGCATATTAATGCAATTACGAAATGCTATACCTATATAAAGATATTCGTTTTAAGACGTTTTCGATTTTTCCGATCACCCGCGGTGTGTCCCAAATACTCTCCTCGGTGGACTTACCCCGTATAGTATATTAGTATATATTTTATAGTAATATTGAATAACATACACGGAACGTATATAAATATTATATTTACCGTGTTGGCGAAGATTTGTGATGCGAACGCTGTTATGCTGATGAAACTCCATGTTGATAGTATTACCATGGCGATAATTCGAGGCCGGTCGGGTGGTGGTTTGGGGGCGCGTTACAGGCGTTGTCGATTATGGCTGTACCGGGTCATTCGGGATGTAATAAAACACTGGGCGTAGTTTTAAACTGCAAAACAAAAATTAAAAAATAAATAAATAAATAACAATTTAATACATTTTTAGAGCGCGCACGTTACTTTATGTACGGGTATACACTGCGTATTATATTAGTCGGAAGTAAGCGGAGTAGATGTATAAATAAAAACAGTGATCAGTGCGTGAAGACAACATATTATTATTATTATTATTCATATTTAATTGTATGTGCATAATATGCGTTTTATCGTCTTGTATATCGTAATAATTAACTAATAACGCAAATTTTACCTCGACTAATTGGACGGGTTTGATGGAATTCTTTTATTTTTGTGTAATTATTATCGAACATTTCGCGCAGCAGGAAGAAGAGCTTCGATTATACACGTCTATATACACTTGGCTATACACTTGGTACGATAACATGAGTCATGGTGTAAGTGCGTATAATAATGGATGTTCCACGGCTCGCGCACACGTGTGGATATGCGCATAATATTTTAATTCGTCTCTCTTTTCGCTCACCGATGCGATTTACGACGACGTCGTTGATACGCCGCGTTTCGGGGTTTTTGCTTCCCGAAATTCTTATCGAATAATATTATTATCGCAAACATTCGTCCGAAATCTGCCCCGGCGATTTTAAAACTAACAACTTTCCAGAAATCTCGAGTTTTCAAACGGCGAAACAACTGTTTGTGAAATATAAAAACAATTATTGATACCTATATAGTAACGACGGGTATTTAGTTGAGTAGGAAAAAGAAGGGTACCGAAAAAAAAATGCATGTCATTCGTACCGTTCCTAATATAGTATGGCACTGAGGTTCCTGAACACTATATCCTTATTACTGTCTCACACTCGATTCCCGTCAAGGACTTCCGCTTATTAGTACTACAGGAGTCTCCGAGGATCCAAATCACATTTTTGTTTCCTGTACGGCTGTACTTGATCTCCACTACGAACTCTTCATAGACTGGAAGTTTTATACTTCTATAAGTATTATATGAATATGTGTCTAAAATAGCAGTTCATCATAGAGTCCGGCGGATATCAATAATCCGAAAATTGGGCAAGTGTATGGAGGCCGGCCGTGAGATAGGAGTCCTTATCATAGTTTCGAAAAGATACTACGGTTTTCTGAGTTCTTCTCTAACTCAAGCACTGTTGAAAATATGTATAATCTATATATATATATATATAATATAATCTATTGAATACATTTTATTTAAAACAAATTGTATCGAATAACATTATTCGACGAATAAGCTAGCGTTATCATCTCGACATTAAAAAACAAATAATTGTCCATTTTTCCTTATTTTTCGAATAACTCTTGTTACTTGGTGCATAAATTTGATCGAAAACCTGGGCCTTATACATATTACCTATACTACAGTTATGTATTTATACAATATATATCCGATATAACAATTATGACAGTACTCCGTGAAGTTTTCGGAGACCACACGGATGTCACGGACGTTCTGGCGTAGTAATTATTGGTGACGAATTACGTGAAAACAATGCAGGTAAAAAACCGTTGGGTTACCGCCGCCGTACCACGACATGTCTGTCGCACGTTCGATGCAAATCGCCCAGAAAGATCGAGCGTGAAAGGTTACGGTCTTCGGTGATGTCAACCGCGGTATGTAACAAAACCACATGGATCAAGTAAAGGCGATATTCCGCGCTCTCCGTGTATCTGCTGTTCATACAAAATAACTCTCTGATTGGTTGAACCACCCGGTAACTTGTGGTATACCATCATAGTTAACCATGTCTATCGATATATAAACTTGGATAGGTACCACAAAGTTGAACAATTCTCAATTTTGTCTAGTGTGGTGATCGTGTTGTGTTATCAGTTCTCAAAAAGTCCAATTATGATAAGTATTTTTGTTACCTATATCAGAATTCTATTATATAATAACATAATATTATTATATTATTATAAATTAATTATATAAAACTCAAATTCATAAAATTTACTTTTTATTGTAAGCAAATATATGCGACTAAGTTACCTACTGAAATACGTATTCGCTTATATTAAAAATGCATTTAACAATATTGTTAAATGCCTTTTTATTGGTTTTGATTAAACACAATTTTAAATAAATATCATGTTTGTATAAAAATATAAAGTGATAATGACATAGGGTCATTTATAAATCACTTTTATTGTACCTGTATTTAAATATTTTCTAATAATGAAATAAAATAAAATTTTTAAATTATAATCATGAACAAATGATTTTCAAAAAATTAATTTAAATTATTTTTATGTAATATTTTAAGGGAGAATATCATCGTATACCCACACATTCATTTTATTTTATTTTCTTTACCTACCCATTAGAATTAGAGTTGGAATTTCAGTGCTATGGTATAAACGCCATATACCCGCGTATAGCCTTCACTAAACCAATTGTTATACCTATACTTGGTTCTTATACCCTCTAAGTAATAAATATCTATTTCATATATTTATTGATGGTCGTGTTTGTATATAATATGAAAACCTCGACGAATGTTGAGAAATTATATGACTACATTTTATAAACCTACCTACGTATAATTTTTTTTATAGTCGTTTTTATCATCTTTTATGATCATGGTCATCACTAGAGATGTTAAGTTTTGGGGGACTCGAGTCCCAACTATTTTTAGTTGAGCACATAATTTAAAACGATTTAGAAGAGCTTAGCCCATCAGTTCTATGGGAGCTAAGCCTTCCTAGTTATACGCTGATACTTCTTACAAGTACCCCTAAATTATAGTTTCTGCTGAATCAGCGAATACTAAAATGCGAATAAATTGTAGGTATATTATTATGTTTTAAAACATAATAATTATACCGGTTTACAAAACAGTAGGAATTATTTACTTGCATATTGCTAAAATATATAGGTATTTATACATATATACAGAATGATTTTTTTTCATCATTTTATCATTTTGGGAAATATAAATAACTGTAGTGATTCCTTTAGAAAGTTCTTCGTACACTTGATTCTATATTTTTGATAATTTAAAAATATTTAATCTCTCCCTCTTGAAGATGTTTTAAACTAACGCACGATGAGATACGTGTGGATATACTATGGTTTCCATTGAAATACGCAAAAAACGCAGACCTTGTGATCAAATACTATCAGGTAATCGTTGAATAAAAATATCGAAAATAGTAAAGTAAAAAGCGTTTTCATCGATTTATTTTAAGTTCTACGAGATAGTACCTAATTAGTATGGAAAAAAGTACAACAGGTTGTCATTTGAAAATCAAAATTTCAAGGTTTAATGAGTGGGGATAAAATTTGAAAATGGTCTATAGATATTCGTTAAACGATTTTATAACGAATGAACGAAACCCGAAATAAAATGTGACATTTAACATTTTTGCGGATATTCTATGGCTCACGATGAAAATAATCATACTGTATGTGGTTAAACAGGTACATTATACACTACCATTATATTGGATCCTACTCCACGGTGTCGGTAAGTAATATTGTCTCGTCCGAAAACTTAATTAAGTATACGCTATTATTATTATTAAAGCGTAGCGAATTAAATGTCTTGTGCAGGTATATTAGACATATTATGTGAAATGTATCGTTTCAAGACCTACAGCTACATCTACTGGCTTCATCATAACACATATTATGCGTGTGCCCGATAAATACATAGGTAATATTATATGGAAACAATGACTCGTAAAGGACAATGAACAGATAATAGGCACTTTATATTTCATACTTTTTGAACGCACGCTAGAATCTTCACACACATTTCAAGGGCACACGCGTACATAAACCATTAACATTTTCGTCATACCGTATCATATCGATCATAAATAATATTATCGTGTAATAATATTATGTACTTACATATTATTATTATTATTATTATAAGAAGTAGGTTTTGACATTTCAAAGTTGTAATCTATATTATTAGTAAATCGCGATACACATTGTTCTAACGGAACAATATTATTTAACTGCGGTTTCACGATTATATTATTATTATTATTATTATTATTATTGAGTTACAAACGAAACTGTCAGCACGCAGTATGAAAAACAAACAAACGATAATAATCAGACACGTTTAGCTTTCCTGCCTTGCGCCTTCACGAACACGTGGAGTCTGTGATTTTTCCGAGAGAATATTAATTTACGTCGTATCAAATGTATGTAGGTATACCTGTTATGTTTGATGTTAGGATTTTACTTGCTTCCGGTACGCATAAGTCATGTTGAGGTGCGCTCAATAGATTTCTGAAATATCTATAAGTGGAGGACGTCCATCCGTAAACCAGCGCTGGGTCATTATGTACCTACGCCTATATACCGTCAGATACCTGTACACTGCACTTAATTTGATTTCGATATTTTACATATTATACCTATTGGCTATCTATACGATAGTATTTTGTATTATAATGGGTACAGTTATAATCATAGGCACGATTTGTGGAGGAACAAGAGGGGTGAAATTTTCAAAGAGCATAATTATGTCTCCTTTGATATTTTGGAAGTTAATTTTCAAAATGTGTGTTATTTCGTATCTTAATTTTATAGCAATTATCATCTGATATTAAATATGTTAGGGCCTATTTGAAATATTTAATTTAAAAAACAATTTTGAGCAAAGTTTATATTACTATTATTTTCAGTTTTATACCTAATCATTTTTCATACGATTCGGTAAGTTTCCTTTAAGACTCAGAAAACTGCTTTAAAAATCTAAAATCTAAAAAAATTTCGATATATGTTTACATAAAAATTATTTAAAACGTCCAAATTTTTTGTTACAAAAATATATTTATTATGTTACAGAAAATTTTTGGTTCAAATTGCATGTCTCTAGTAATAATTTTTTTTCCGATTTATAACAGTAATTTTGGGTAGGTATAGTTTTAATTTAGGATTCCATATCCTTTAAATTTCTTCCAGATTATTATAAAACCAAGAGATTCCTCACTCCTCTCAAAGTCTATAGGTAATTGTTTAATATATTTTGTAATTTTTATAACTTATATGTTGAAAATTTCATTTATTTTTATTTTTTATAGTGTTTTTCTAAAAGGTTTACAGTTTTTCAAGTTTTCTATCTAGTTAAAACACAGTTGACCTTTTCGCCTTTAATTCTCAGATGTATAATTATTGTTTGTCCATTGTTTATTACAAAATATAATGAATCATTTGATTGGCATGTGATTACACAACAAATACATAGTACCGACACGGGACTCTTTTAAACTTACTTTTATGATATATTTGTATATTTTTAAATTTCAAGATTTTCGTTAAATTTCATAAAAATTGCGGTACCACTCAAAAAAATCATTTGGCCGCGTCCGAAATCCAAAGCCCGAACAAAATACGATTCGGGCGCGAAAAGCGTTGAATTTAAACCGCGGTATATCTATATTACCACCATTCTACATTCATCTATATTACCTATATCTATATACGAATTCGGTAGCCGTACGGCCGACACGACAGCGATACCACCGACTTGTTGGCGACGAGCACGCCGTGTACGGTGCGGAGAGCGTCTGATAAGCGCTGGCACAACTTCAAAAATAACGTAAAACCAATAAACTCGCAAGTGAATAATACCATATGATATAATATACGATAATATTAGTGTACACGTACGCACGAAAACGATCGTCCGATGTTTTCTTGGACTAGGTCCAAACCTGACGTGTATTTTTTTATTTTATTTTTTTTTAACGTTTATCTGCTACAGGATCCCATAATAATACATATATACGTGCAGCACAATATCAGCACAACTGCCGTTTATTCGGTTCGACTCGAGATCTAGGATGTCTGGAACTTATCCACGTATAACATATAATATATTACCGGTGTATACCTACACGCGTATATCATATTATTATACCTGTACGAATATTCAGCAGTACCTTCATTGCATAATATATTTAGTTATCGTTCTGTATGCATCAGTGCATCAGAGTTATATGTGAAAATTTCGTATACTTAATCGTATATCATATACATATACCTATATATATATATGCAGTGCCGGATGCACTTGCCCCGGGCGCCATTATGACGGGGCGCAAAATGTAAAAATATTTTAACACTTTTCGCCCAGCTTTTCAAAGTGATGTCCCGCCACTGATCGTTTAATTTTCAATCGGAATTTCGGTAGAAATTCATGACGAATGACTGTGTAACTCGGACGGACATTTTTAGCCAATGGAGAGGCTCGAGGGAGCCGAGCTCCCTTAGAAAAGTCAGTGCGGCCCTGAGTTGGCCCCCTCGGGACGGTTTTTACGTCGTTTATATAATATACAAGATATTTTGTATATTATGTAGACTGTTACAGCAAATTAAACCGACTTGCAGCGAAAATAAACGCTAATAAATATTTATAACGCATTATTTTGAATCGCCGCCACCTTTTATGCCACGTTTACATTATGACGAGCGCGTTTAGCGGCGATCGTTCATTCGAACATAATATACATTTTGACGGGAGCGTTCATATTGTCGTAACTTGTGACTTTTTTTGGGGGAAAGGGGCTACAACAATTTTCCCTCCCAAAAAATTTTTTCTTAGTTTTGTATCATGTCTAATCTCTCTCTCTCTCTCTCTCTCTCTCTCTCTCTTTCTCTCTCTATGTATATCACGAAAAAAAACATAATATCTTGAAATTCTATAAAAACATAAAATTGATGTATACTGTATGGCAGAAAATATATAAATAAATAACTTTTAAATTAGGGGGTAGGTAAACAAAATAAGCAACTTAAAAGACTAAAAACATTTTCTCAATAAAACTCAATAAAACTCATTAAAAATAAATACAATTTTTAACTCATACAAATTACAAAATATATGAATAAATTAAAGATTCTGAGCAGAGAGAGAAATTTCTTGGTTTTACAATAATATAGAGGGAATATGAAAGAGAAAATAAAAACTATAACTATATCCAAAATTATTGTTATAAATCGGAAAAAATAAATACCAGATGCTCAAAATATTCACCAAAAAATTAGATAGCAATATAAAATTGAATACCTATCAAAATACATATAATATAATAATATATATTGTTATAAAATATAAAAAAATGCATTAATTTAACTTTCAATGAACCATAATTAACCAACTAATAACTTGTACAGTGTACACAAATATTTTAACTGTCTACACGATATAATAAGTTTACAAATAATAAAATTATATTGTTAAGTTATTAATAAGTTAACACTAACTTAACTTCAGTTTATTATGTAGTTCATGCCCCTCCTTGATTTTTAATACAAAAAAAAATTTCTGAAATATGTTTTGCAAATAAATTTTAAAGTAAATTAAATATTATTTTTTTATATTTTTTACCCCCACTTAAATATAAAATTGGTTTTAGGTGCAGCAATATCATTTAGGCTATGCAGTTCTGCACGCCTATGATCTAATCATTACATATGTGTAAGGTGTACCTATATCCCGGTACCTAGTGAATGTGATTAGAATGGTACTTTGAAAATATTTTATTTTGAATTATCGAGTTGTTCGATAAATGGATAAAGAAAAACAAATCTGGGAAAGTAAAACGGGTTATTTCTTTGTAATTACGAATAAACGGGCTAAGAAATTTTAAATTTTCACAGAGTATTTATTTGATTATTATAATTATATATTATTACGTTATATTTTCTTCAAAAATATTTTACAATTTTTTTTTTTTTTTACAGTAATAGGTACTATTATAATGTCTAAAATGGTATAATGTACTTTATATATATTACACCGAGTTCCGCTTAAAATCGTTCTATCAGAAAGAACTGTTTATATTATATAACTTACATATACACCTGCATCAGTATTCTACCCAACGAACAAAGTTCTTCTAAACTGAAACGGGCCAAATATTTCTGATCCCCTCATTGAAAATAATCTTGGCTACGTGACTAGACCAAGATAATGTGCTACAAATAATATATTAGATACCTATCTACAAATAAAAAGTGTTTGGTTCTTGTTTGGGCCATGTTTCGAGATAATATGGAAAGATTATAGGCAAGTAGGTATAGAATGATAAATGCATTTTCTGAAAGATTTTTTCTTGTGAAACTATAATATCGTTATTATTAAAAAATTAATAGATAAAAGTTGATAGATGACACAAAAGAAGGTTTGATTTTCATTTCAGATATCACTTGCGTTTATTGGTACATGTATATAATATACCAGTGATATATAAACCTGCAACTAAGAGTGTGCCAGTCCCAATTATAATTTTTCTCCCAAACAAACTGTTTAATCGCCTGCGATTTCATTTTATATTTCTATACTAAATACTAAAATACTCTCATTAGTCATATTAAAAATGTTCATTACCACAACAATAGCTGCATAGACGTATACAAACGGACTCATAATTACCACGGCATGGCGGACGGAAAAATTGTTTCGTGGGAAAATAGTGAAAATATAATATTTCTTTATTGCCAATTGATTAATGTTTCGGAAAAATGAAAATAATATTTTCAATAGATTTATAGGTATTGAACAATAAAAAAATCTTTCACCTTCTGACTGCAAATTTTATACATTTCATTCCTTCTCATAACTATATATATACCTACCTATTGTTTCGTTTATCGTTTTAATTTTAGATTCAAAGCGAAGCGAGAAATATTATATTGCATTTAACATGATATGCGACTTTTATGCCTGTATATATATATATATATATATATATATATATTTTTTTTTTTAGGTAGAAGGAGTCGAGCAGGAGTAAGGAGGTATTTTGATAGAAAATGTATTCTAGTTGGGTGCTTTAAAGAAGTCATTTTTCGATTTCCCTCGTAGTTTTCTTAAGTGTAATAAAACTACCTTTATAACGGAAATATATATTATAAATGTAAGGGAAATAACGAAATAACAAATGAAATTGTCATGGTTGCTTATTTTTTTAAAATAATATTATAGTGAACATTGCTTAGAATCGTTTTTCGGATGCAATAATTTATATTATTCAAATAATACACTGTCCTGTCCAAAGACCGAAGTGACGATGTATCAACTTCCACTATTTGTATCTGGACGATTAATGATTAAGTAATATGTTCATTTTTATTTTTTTTTTTTTACATTATATCCCTACTGCATAAAAATAAAAATGATTGTTTGTAAATAGTGAATTTCATTACTGTGAAATGGGCGAGATGTCTATTAGTTAAATATAATATAACATAATATATTATATAGGTGCACCTATATAGGCGTGCACATTTTTCGTAGGTGGCTCATTTCTCTCTTACCATTCGTGTACTAGGGTACGCAAGGTTTTGCGAGGTTCTCGGCAAGAGGAAATAAGGGGAAAAAATCATTCACTATTTGCGCGTGACCCTAAAATATTTAAACTGTGGGGTCATAATTTATTTTTGAGCCATGGAGCCCGGGACAACTGCCATTATAATAAGTATGCCAATTACATAATATATTTTTAACACCATTTTGAATTGACTTTGTGTGTGGAAATATGGAATCAAAAGTAACTTAAATTCAAAAGTAAGAATTTAATATTTATATTTTCTATATACCTAATATTAATGAATATATAATACATAAATATATAACACGAAAATACATAGGTATCTAAAATAAAATAAAATGAAAAACGTCGTGAATAAGAACTATGATACGTGTGATAAATGATAATCAAAAACCGTTCAAAACAACAAATTTCGTCATGATTTCATGATTCATTAAAAGAAATAACAATGAACGATTATTAATAATTACTAGTGAGGAGTATCTGTACTACAGAAGTGCATTAACACTCACGAATTTAAAAAACAAGCGAAATATTCAATTACTTAATAATATTCAAATCTCATATATTCTCATTCTATTTTTACTTATTTAACTTTCTAATTAAATCGGTTGCTATATTCTTACATAAAAATGGATTGCAGAGTTTTACTTTTATCGTTCAACATTCGCATTTTGCGCATAGTGTATAAAACGTGAAAGTTTGTAAACGTATATCTATAATCTTATATCTATAGTATTTCAATGTACATGTATTAAAAAATAAAAATAAAAACATTTAATATGATTAGATATTCCCGTTATATGAAATCGAAATGTATTGCCAATCCATAAACCACAAAAAATTCTCTCGATACAACTTATTGTATTATAATCACTAAGTATAAATAGAAAATAAAAAATAATGGAGTACCTACGTGGTAATACTTATGTTGCTCAACATTTAAATACAAACAAATGGTTTATTACCAAACTGGTCAAGGAAAATTGATCGACGAGGTGATATTTGTTCATAAATTATACGGTTATATTGACAAGCGTTATTGATTGATGCATATCCTATTATCGACGTAAATGGTAATCACTTACCATTGATTTTATAGAATAAATTCACTAACCATTAGTTAACGTGAGAAAAGTCACATTTTATTATAATATATAATAATATTATAAATTAACTAAAATAGATAGATTATTAGTAGAGAACGGATATTATTGTAATAAAAATAATTAATGTACTCATTTTTCTTAAAATATGGAATAAAAATCCAAAATATGTAAATATCGAAAAATTTTATTAGTATTGAAAATTACAAAAAAATATATTTTATAATTATAAATATTAAATAAAAATATACAAATGATACCTATAGATATATAAAACTATTGTTATTATTCCGGAACAAAGCAATGAAAAATAACATATTGTTGAAGGTTTGCAAATAAAAAATGGTGACAGTTTGGTTGAAGAATACTCTTAGATAAAGAAAAAATAGATTTTTTTAACAACTCGTAAAATGTGTAAAAATGCAAAAAATACTAATCATTTATTAGTAATATAAGCAATAAATAATGTATACATTTTGATAAATATAATTCATACACAATTATTTTTTTGTAATTGGGTATATTATTCGAAGGCTTGAAAGTTGTACACTAGATTTAGAAGTTACAACTTAGGCGGCAATATTTTTAAAAATCCAATGAATATTTTTTGAGTAATAAGCATTCAAATTTAAGACGCGGTGGAGTGGAGAAGTGTTGTAGTACGTCACATTATTATTAACGTCTATTACATGCATATACAGTATTTCTCCACTCCACCGTGTCTTAAATTTGAATGCTTATATTGATCGAGTAATAGGTACTCATCGGATTTAAAAAATAAAAACGGGAAAATTCTTTTAAAACTATATTCTTCAATAATTTATAGTTTAAATCAAAGGTAGCCATTTTAAAATCTAATGTTGATATAGTTTTAATAAAAGAGGGGGGAATAAAAATTAAAAAATATAATAGAATAGAGTATACAACTAACTTTCTAAAAAAAAATTTACAAAAAAATTTATACTTCCCGAGATACAGCTTGGCCCACGATATCCCTGTATATATCTGCTGCGGTAATGTCTTTTCATGAATTTAGATTTTACATAATTATAAAATTTTATCTGTTGAATTTCAGGTAAACTTTCAAGTTTCCACGAAAACAAAATATAGATTTATTTATAAATAAAAGGTAAAAATAAAATAATAATAATATTAATGAAATGATTTCAGCAACGGCTATTTTAAAAATTTTCTGCCATCGCCTTAAATAAAAGTCTCATCTATGAAAATCTTCCCCAGACTTTTCATAAGTTTGTTTGTTATTGGAGTTGTGCCGGTCATCCTGATTCCTACCGGAGCGAATATCCTCTGAGCGTCCATATATTATGAAACTGGGGGACTTATTCTCAAATCAATAAAAAAGATATCCGATAAAAATATGACCATTTATTGGACATTTATAAAACAATCAGTTTTCAATGGAATATTCGACCATAGTATTAGACTTTTCGTTCCGACTAATATTTAGTAATCGTAAACAACAACAGTTGGTTGTTTATTAAATAGCTAATATTGTAATAGTATCTAAACATTTTACCAAATTTTATAATTTACTGTGTTATTTTTATCACTACAAGTACTTAAAGTCTTTATTTATATCTAATTTAAATAGTATGTGACATCGATCATTTAATGTAATTTAATATTATGCAAAATAATTATTTACTGAACCTCCGTTATATTATTATAATAGTTCATGTATTATGTACAATTTATCTTTATTATGTAGGTACTTATAAATATTTATTTAAACATATTTTATTATAAAATGTTTATACTATATTGTAAAATTTGAATATATATTCTGTAAACTAAATAAATATAGTGCAAGATGATCTATATGATGGTAAATTTTATAGCAAGTATTATAATTTCAAAACTACTTTAATATGCCTTTTTGTTTGTTTTGCGTAAACGCGGTTTTGAACACAGTGATATAAATTCAAAAAATATTAGTATTAAAACTAGTGGTACTGACTCCGAGTCGTGACTATTGATAAATTATTTTAAATATTTTTCAATTGTAAAAAAATAATAGTATTACTTCTTACCACATTTACAAATTTTAAAATTATTTACTAATAAAAACACGAAAAGAAATTATAAAAAACTAAATTTTTTCAATTTTTTAAATGTACCTATATACATTTTGTAGTTTTGAAAATATAGCTGCTAAAACGTTTTATTTCAGGGACTGAAAACTCTTTTGAAATAAGCAATTTGACAATCGAAAAGCCGATCGAAAACTTTTTTGAAATCAGAAATAGAAATATATCATTCGACAGATCATTTTAATTAATTTGAGAATAGACACGCTATAGCGTTCTCTTCGCATAAACACTTTTAGTGCAGTGGATGGGTTTTATCGATAGCCTATAGGAGGAGGTGAATTAAGAAACAAAATTTATTATAATAATATTGTTCGAATGTCCTTTGTGATTCAAGCAAAGAATGAAATGTATTGGTTTCAACATGATGTGTTCTTTTATGTCTCAATATATTTTTATGGGTAGAAGTGGTTGAACAGAAGTTTTGGAGTAAAGATCTTTTTTAAAAGAAAATTGGTTTAAGTTGGCACTTTAGATTTTCCCAGTAGTTTTCTTAAGCGTCAAGGAAAACTACCTTTTATAACAGAAATATTTTATAAATCAACGGAATATTACACCGAATTTTGTTCAGATTTGTGTTTCGAATGTGATATTTTATCTTTGATTGTTAATTTAAAAATATTACACTAGTCCGTCATTTTGCATCTGGACGACTTTTTTTTTTTTATACCTTAACATGGCTAAGGATGGAGAGGGTGGCGGTGATTGCGCTTTTTATCTCCTTTGAACCCTGGTATATGTTCACGAATAATTATTGGAAAACCACGTATTACACAAATACAGCTGTATTATTATTATTATTATTATTATTATTATTATTATTATATTCTGGTGTAGTACGGTCAGTTCATGTACAGACGCACACACATAACAATGAATGATAATATACATCATGGTTGTCACATAACAATGATAATACACATAATATATAGCGATAGTAATAATATTGTAAATATCGCGCGTGCGTTTTTTTTTTGTCCGTCCACGATGAGTGTCCGCCGCCTATCCACCTGTTGCTTTCACTCTCTCGCGCCGTATCCTATACGCGCGCGTTCCCCCTCGCACGCTCGAGAAACGTCGTTTTTACTTTCTAGCCGCTCTATGTATATTTGTATATAATATAAATGTATATATATAAGTATATATATGAATTTAAGTACCGTCTGGAGGGCACACACGCTTTTGACCATCACGATCACCTTCAAGGTCGTCCCGCTACACCGCGATCCTATTACCGTTACCGCGGTTATTGTATATAATAATAATATTATATACCGCGAATACTGATGCTGATGTGGAGAGAGAAATGTGCGATAGGCACTTCCGATTTCGTAACGTCCACACACGCTCGCCGGGTATATCAAATGAAAATTTCTTCTTGCTGGACTGCGACGAGGACGACGACGGAGACGGTGACGCCACGACGCATGTCGTATATATATATATATATATATATACAGGGTGCGCATGTTGCGTAATCCCTCGCTTGAGTTTCCACGTCCCGTGGAGAAAACTACATATATTTATACGGTTGTACAGTGTACACTCTGTGTACCGTATACACTGTATGCATACGAAAGGAATCACTTCCACATTATATACTGTTTAATCCACGAATGTTTTTATTGTTTTCATAATTGCATTTAAAAATAAAATTCGATTATCGGATAATACCCCTTTTGGCTCGTCGGATGTCGTCCGGGGAATTTTGACTCGAAACCAGGGGGTGGCCATAGGCATAAAAATGTAAAGTAAGGAAACTGAAAACTACAGTATGAACATATGTGCAAAAAAAAAAACCTGGATAAAAATATTCTATTGCATTTCCTACCCTGATTATTTGTTATCAGGATCCACTCGCAGCCGTGGAAATGCACTTGCTGACCGAGTACTGTTTTCACTCTGGATTTTCGTACGCCGTGTGTTTGTCGCATTTCGAGTTTCGAACATTATTATTTGTGTATTACCTATTGTGTTCCGTTTAAAATATCTTCAGTAAATTATGTTCAATTGTAACGTGTAAGCAAAATAAAGAAACTGTCCTAAAATATGTGTTGTATGAATTTGATAAGCAAATAGATAATAATTGATAAAAACCAGTCCGAATTCAAACTGGGGTGAATACGGTACACCACTCGCTCGTATAATAAGGTCAGGCTGTAATTCGCCGTTTTTGATTACTTCGTTTTGCCACAGATAACATGAAAACAGATTGTGCACTCAGCGGTAAACAAAAAACTGGCCAGCTCGTGCTGATAATGAGTTCGCCAAAAGCAGTGTGACTATGTCAACAGAACAAAATTATTTAATGTGTCATATAATATGTGTTAACACTGATATCGATATTATCAATGTACCGTCAGATCAAAATAACAACAAAGATAACATTTTATCTGTGTAATTTTCAATTAAATAACAAACTCATGTCTGAGAGACTGTACCTACTAACTACTTACATATAATATGTACATTATTTGTGTTTGTCAATATAATATGTTGTATTTCGTGTTATCTGTGGTGATATGAACTAAAAGTTTTACCCAACTAAATTCAATAGTTTTGCGTTAATATCTGTGGTCACACTGATTTTGGCGATCCAATTAGAACACCGTATTCATTTTTTACATTGGTTCTATAGGGAATGCACAATCTGTTTTCATGTTATCTGTGGTATTGCTATACGCATCCGAGTATACGTAAAGGCATCTCTGTATTGTGTACTCTATGATGCCTACACGTCCGTTTAGTCGATAGATGTGTGTTTACGGTCTCTTCTGTACGGGGTGTGCGCCCCGAGGTGTGTAGAGAGACGCGGCGTGCGGAAATCAATGGCGTTTTCGCGGAAAACTACGACTGTATATAGGGACCGAGCAACGACGCGAATACATCACTGTATGGGGACTGCGACACTGCCAATATAACCGGTTGGGTCACCACAATGCCCGGACCAACGTCCACTGTAATAAGTACATTATTTTGCGTATGTTTCCGTCCATTTTTCTCTCGGAGAATAAATTATAATATACACGTGACTACTATACGGCCAGAAGCTGGTGTGCCATTTTCCACCACCACGCGCCTCCGAATCTAACGAAGAACGTGTTTTAAGGATAAGAAGAACACGTATCCTTTATTGTATTTACGTGCATATTATAACGTGTCTCCCATGACGGGCAATATTATAACGCCTTGTGAAACCATATACACTGATATCGTATATATACGCATAAACGTTCGTTTTGTTTTATTGTTTTTTCTTTTTTAATTCATTCGCGTGTGCCGAACTACGAAAAGAGTATTTTTTTTTTTTCTATGAAAGCAGCCCGTCGTACATGATGATAATATATTCTCTCACGAGACTATTGTTGTCGTCGCAGTCGTGTGAGCGGCGGTATCGCATAGGCGAACCGTCGGTGTTCAGGACTTGCGCAAGGCTTTTTGATGTGTCCTGGCCGCGTCGAGGTCGATGTTTGAAAAATCCGTTTAGAACGGCTCCGGTCCCGTTTATTTTTTAGTGCGCAAAAATAATTATGCAGCGCCGCAATAGTTCATATTTTTTATTGTCGTGCAGAACGGCAGTTTTGATGCGAAATACATATTCTCGGAAATTATCACGTGTTATCATATGGTATGATAACGCGATATGATATTACGTGTCAGGCAAATAACATAAACAGGATTTCTCGAAAACCGAATATCCGCACGCGGGAACCGGTGACGGCAACTGGAAAATAAAATTCCGGTTTCAAAGTTCAGACGACGCTTTATTACATTCGATTGACAATGTCGCATATTTTCATAATTTCAAAGAGAAAAGCGGATAAAATCGGTAACAAAACGGTATCATTTGGATATACGATTCCCTAGCCCCCAGTCGACGATAATTTATTGTATAACACCTATAGGTATGTGCACTAATTATTATACTATATCGGTAAATATAAGTATTTTACATATGTAAAATATATAATATGCATATCAATATAATATTATTGCATTACTATAATGTTATATAATGCGTTACACTCACAAATGCTAAGTCGTTGAACTGCAGTAACACCACAGTGTGTAGGTATATTATGAACACGCGTTTGTTTTGCTTGCCTCGTTAAACAAAATATCTCTCGATCAGAGCTCATATACCACGCCTGCGATAATGATAATTATTATTATAACCAAGTAGAGGTATTACATACATAATAATATATATATATATACGACAAAATATTTTACGGTAATAATAATAATGATAATTGTTTTGAGTTTTCGATTGTGCAGAACAGACGATTAACGATTAACGGACGATCGAAACGTTTTGTAAACACAATTGCGACAATATAATAAGTAATTTCCACGTATGTACGGATTTAGTGCACCCTCTAACCTTGGCGAGTGGTACACGTTGGACGTACGCGTTTCTTGCGCTCGCACACGTCGTTCGATCGCGGTGAAAGTCGCACACAAAAACTTAAATATCCGTATAAACGCGAAAAAAAAACAATATATATGTTGTATATCTATACGGAACGCGTGAAATAATTATATGCACGTATAGTATATTATTATAATACAGCTGTGATATGTGTGGATTATAAATTTCTCGCTTCTTTTCGTATACTTATTAGGTAGGTATATATATAAGGATAATTTTTATGCTCGCGTTTGATTTCTAAATGTAATCGGCACCGTGAGGGGAAAGGGGAAGGAGAGAATACAATATTTTACTTAACAGAAATACGGATGAAAATGCATTATATTTGTATAATATTAAAAAAATATTTGAAGGAGAAGGGAATTTATTTATTTAGTTTAATTTTATAATATATCTAAATATTGTATCGGCCATTTTTTCTGAAAATTTTCATAAAAAGCGCAATTTATGACTGATAAGAATGACCATTTTTTTATTATTTTTTTTTTTTTGTATATTTGCTTATTTGTTATTTTTAAATTTATACAATAGGGCGTAATTTTAACATTTTTCTCGTGACGTCAAAAATTCTAGTTCCACCTCTGTAAACAAGGATGGGCATCAACTAGTTAAAAAGTTAAAGTTAAGTAGAAAAGTTAAAATATTGTAAATTTTTCAACTTCACTTATTAAATCGACGTATTGTTAACTAATTAAATTAGGTACCTATCTATTTAAAACAATCTGTTAGCAAGTGAATAAATATAGTTAATTTTTGTTCGTTCAAAAATGTTAAGACAAACGATTTATGTACCTATATGTATATAAATAATACACTGAAAAATGAAACTTATTATTTTAGGTAGGTATTCTTTTTGTCTACAATTAACTCTCATTTAATTATTATGAAAAAAAATAATTAAACAAAATACATAGGTACCTATTACATACAAAATGGATAAAAAATTAACTTTTTGATTAATTTATTTAAGTAAACCTTTGACTTGTATGAGGTCAGTAGTGAATTCAATTTTAACTCTTTACTATTTAAGAAAATGTCTGAATTAACTGAACTTTAGTTAGTTAATGTTATCGTTGAATTTGACAATCTTTTATAATAAATAATTATACTTTCTAGGGGCTATACTGCAGCCCCACGCGTTCCCTTCTCTGTAAATATGCCACTATTCCATTATACATTTTATACACTGTAGTCTTCGTTCGGCTGAACCACGATTTATTATGTACGACCTCAATACAATAGTACTTATATTATAGGTATTCTTCTTGTTATTATTATTAATTATACATACATGCACGATCAATAAACGTCCATCGTAGCCGAGATATTCTGCGTGCATATAATTATTACCCGGGCTAATAGGTTAGGTTATAGTTTAGAATTGCATAATCATAGGTACTATAACTGGCTATAATACTATAAGAAATTATAGCGTATGTTATTTATAGAAGCTGATGATAGTGTGCCATCATATTATGTAACTTGTTCCTCGGGGAAAATTACAAAAAATATTTCTGATTCATGACGACGCATATATGCTTTGATATTAGGCATTTATATAAAAAAAATTACATTTGTCGATTGTCATCGCCACCGCGTAATAATCTTCAGACTGTATGGTCATTATAAATGTAAGTCATTAATACAGTTTAAAATACGTATATTGTACCTATCTATGTGGATCACGAAGTTGACTGAAATATTCTGGCGAAAATTGTTCTCTTCTATATGGTATTAGCCGAGAGTTGGTGTTGTATGTTCTTTATTCGTAAGTTTGTCACCGTGGTTGAAATCTTTTTATTAGAGAACCGACTTTAATGCCTTAAAAATGTATTTAAATAAAAAAAAAGCCGTCCAGATATACATGGTGGAAGTTGGTTCCCATACTTTTGTCCTCGGACAAGATAGTCAGTAATTATTATTTTAAATTTGAAAGTAAAGATAAATCATTGCATTCGAAAAAGATTCCGAGCAAAGTTTGGTGTAAGTAATGTCCGAATAAAGTTAAAAAAAAATCATCATTGTAAAACCAAAATATTCCTTGCTTTGTTTTGTATCTAAAATTGCAAAATAATTATATTTATATACGATTATTTGACAAAAACTACTACTCTAACAATTATTTACCAACCATAAACCAATTAGTTTTTTAATAGGTATATTTGAATATTCAGAATGTCAATTAAAAATCGTAAGATACCTTCTATAGACGTTCTTGCAGACTGCAGTTATACATTACCCCTAGACTTATCCATGATAAAAATGTTACATATATGACCAGCTGGTTATAAAAAAAAAATAAAATACACGAAACAAGATAAATATTTTCAACCTCAATTAAAAAAAAAAAATTAATTCAACGCTATACCTACTTAATTAGTATATTATATTAATATAAATACTCAAAACATGAAATATATAAATAAAATACCTTTAAAATGAAAAAATGTCAATTAATGCTATGAAAACTAAAAAAATTTAATAAATGTCAGAAATCCAAAATAAAAGTTTTAGTTTTAAATTCTCTATTGTGTGAATCGAATTTTGTAATTAGAAAGCATTGCGCTAGATCATTCGGTAAAATACGTATTTTTCCTAAATCTGTGCTCTAATTATTATTATTTATCAAGGATGAGCATAAACTAGTTAATAAGTTAAAATCAAGTTATTGTTAACTTTTTAACCTAACTAGTTAATTTGATGCACTGTAAACTTATCAATTTAATTTAAAGAACCTGTGAATAAGTTAATAACTAGTTTATTTTTGTTCGTTTTAAAAACCAAAGTTTCCTTTAGGCACTAAAGAACATATTCCCTCAAATCATTTAAAAATAATAAAATAAAAAAATAAAACAAATATCTCACCATTATTATTTTATGATAAATATTCTTATTTTATATTTTATATTAAAGGTACCCATCAATTTTTTTCTACAATTAATTCATTATTGCGTTATTATACAAATATAATGTTTTTTTATTAAATTATTTAATCGTTTAATGTACCGTATAAATAAAAAGAAGTATTTTTTGATCAACTTATGCCAGGTTTTAATTTTTACTTTAATTAACTTTTAACTCCTAACTATTTAAAAAAAATTTTCTAATTAATTTAATTTTAACTAGTTAATTTTATCGTTGACTTTGTCCATCCTCGTTATTTGTAATAAATTATTTAAAATATTCAATACGGCGAACAAAAGATAATAATATTATCGTTATCAACCGTGAAATGATCCTGTGCCTGTAAACGGTGGTGGTAGCGACGACGATTAAGGTCGTTCTTTTTTTCGCGACAAAGACAAGAATAATCTGATCGTCATAGACTTTTCGCACAATTATTATCCCGTACTATGTACATATTGTTCTGTATTGGATTTTTGCTAATACGACAATTGGTCGGTTAATATTTCGGTTCATAATACAGACATTACATGCATACGTATACCTTATAAAAACATCTTATTATTTGACTTTCGCCATCAAGGTTAGAATGGAAAAAAATAAATATTCCTAGAACACACGTACGCGTTTGTCTAAAAACGTAAATAAAATTAACCGTTTCAACAACTATACACGTTTCGCAAAGGACTATTAATTATTACAAACAACTATATTATAGTATTTTACAAAACAAATAAATAGGCAAAAAAAATCAGAGCGGAGCAGTTCGCTTTCCGGACCCAAAACTCTACAACACTTCAACTGGTCAAGCTAACGGACCAACTTTGTCAAAAGTCGAACAACACGGAAAGGACGGACGCCATATTCCTGGACGTGGAAAAAGTTTTTGACCACGTCTGGCATGACGACCTTCTCTGCAAGTCACACCAACTCGGCACATCGACCCAACTGCTAAATAAATCATCTCATCCTATCTAGACGACCGGTCGTTTATAGAAAAAGTGGAAAACGCCATATCCAACAACAGACCCGCTACCGCCGGCGTGCCACAAGGCTTCTCCTGCCTTTCGCCGTTATCTGGTTTAAACAAATAACATTCCACTAACTCCCAAAGCACCAGTCGCTCTCTTTGCACACAACACGTTACTATACACGGAAGACAGGAACACCAAAAGAGCCTTCCTCCAGCTGCAAAGTCAAACGGACCTGGTCTCCGATTGGTTTGACAAGTGGCGCTTACCGCATCGACCCACTCAAAACTGTAGCTACACTATTCGGCCAACGACACACCGCCACGAACCAACGCATTCTACTAAAAGGCCATTACATCGATTGCACAGCACAAGCTAAGTACCTCGGCGTTATTCGGTGCATTAATATTTAACCGCCACATTACAACATCTCCACTCGGGCAACCGAAATTCGCTGTATGCTATACCCTGTTTTAAACGCAAAAAGCCTCCTCTCCATAAATACCGAAATCCAAATATTCCTATTATACTCGTACATTCACCCAGCTATGACCTACGCCAGCGAAGCCTGTGGATCTCAAATTTCGAAATGCAGCTAGTCCAAACTGGAAAGAATCCAAACCACCTGGATCCGAACCATCACTGCGTCACATAGAACCAAACAATACTCCAATCTGCCCATCTTCCCACCATTAAAAACACGTCGCAACGCAACCAAAAATATGTTCTACAAAAATCCAATCTCAATGGACAATCACATTTACAACATCGGTCGCGAAAATACAGAATTCCATCAAACATACACACAAAAGAAAATCCATACACTCGATTGGTCCAATAATCAAACCTAACTCTCCGTAAAACTCAATCAACATTTCATATTAACAACTTAATTTGACAAGTATAGGCACTTAACTCGATACAGTACATAGTCCGATAGGCCATCCATACCAGCAATACGCAATAGTGTTCTACTACCCATATATACAATACAGTTGTATATCTCAAAATGACTATTGCAGAAATATATATTCGACTATTAACTGATAACATTCAGTTTAAAATATACAACCGATATTTTAAACACTTAAAAATGGAATATTTTCAATTAATTAATTGTGTAGACATCACAGTATCAATATTTTTGGGTTATAGCATATGTATGTAAATATATAATATGTTTTATTAAGTATATATAATCTTAAAAACAGAGGATGTTAAGTATAAATACATCGTTGGCCAGTAAATCGCTTATATCACAAAAGTAGATCCGTTTAAGAGAAACACAAAATATGATATGATAGGATACAGTATCTCGTTATAAAACTACTTTCATCGACCAAATATTAATAAAAAAATACCCAACATGAATAAAATTCAAAATTCATCATCATGGGCGAGTATACCTATATAATATACGTATATACTGATCATTATTTAACACATGCTATTTTGAAACAGCTAACGATATAACCTGTTGTAGTACTTAATAACTATAAATATAACTTTTTGAAATTGTAATAGAAAGTAAAAACTATTGCACGTCAATAATAATTATTTGACATATTTATATTTATATAAATATTTTGTATACACTCGTATACCTACTGTATTATATAAACTCGATTCGATTCAAAACGTAATAATATCACATAGCAATAGACCGAAGTAATGACATTTTGAACGAAAAATTCGAACGGTCTTTTATTTTTTGGGCATAATAAGTCACATATTATGTGAATATGCAATTTTAAGGTTTATTAGGACTTCGAATCGTTGTCTATTGAGTTACAGTATAAAATATGTGACTTCGTATTTCTTTTTCAAATTGACTGTCCGAAATTGTACGAAAATCATGTAGTATTTACATACATTAGTATTTAATTTAACAATTAGTATTTCGACATATTGTATAGTAATATTGTTTTTACAAACGATTGCTTCATCATCCAGAAACGTATATAAATATATAAAACAACCACTGATCCGTAACCCGCGACTGCTGTTGTCACTCGTAGTCATACGTTTAAAATAATTAAGTAATTTAGTGAAGTCCTTTTAGTTCATTAGTTCTTTTTTCCTTTGACTAGTTGGATTACATCGTTTCAATGCACAGATATAACAATAGCCTGCTAAATATACTAGAATACTTTATTTATTTATTTCTATCTATTAAGAGGACCTGGACCTTATGAAGGATGTTTCCTTCATCACAGACAAACACAAATGCTTTAAACACCACGGATTAGGTTTACCAACAACGGACTAAATCCATAAATCCATTAGTTAATAGACGATAAATACGATAAATCATTTTCATAAGTTCATGAAGTGCATGTTAAAAATTACATATATAGGTATCTGATATAAGATAATTGTATAAGGTTGTAATGTTATGGTTAATAAATATTTCGTTTCAGTACTTATTTGACGTACAAATGATCCTTGATTATTATTATTTCATAATTTTATAATACTATATTAGTTGATGGAATAGTACCTATATATTATATTGTTATAGTTATTATTTCTATATATACAACAACTAATAATAATGTAGCCTTCACTAAAAGTTTGGCGAACGATTGGGTAGTAAAGAGCCATGAATTAGTCATAATATAGGTACAGTAATAATAATAATAATAAAAATCAGTCGATATAAACAGATAAAGACAATACTCGTTGATTTGGTCCTTGTTCGGTTATCGGTAGACGACAGATCAGATGCGCGTAGAAGCCAATTCCAATGGATGATATCATTTACGGATTTTATGTCGAGGACCAAGTCCTCCATGAAACACGCTAGTGCAGTATGGATTGTATAATAATATTATAATATAACGTTTATGATAACACCAGGACGAATTACATTTGAACAGTATTACTACCGCGATTTTACTGGTATATAATCCGATTTATAGATCGGAACATGCTTAACACTCGAGTGACGACGGGGAGGATATTCGGTATTTATCCGGAGTCTGCAAGGTTGGCTAGGCATTTGGGTTGTGAGTATTACGACATTTTCATTTTATACACGCTCCCCCTTATAGCTGTTCTGTGTGTCGACAATCCGTCGCGACAACTACCTGTTGAGCACACGCCGCCGCAACGCAAGCGCTCCCGTCAAGTCCACTACCGTAATACGATTATTTGCGTTATTATGTAAGAAATCGTTACAATATAATGTATATATATATATAGGTACCTGCCACCGCCATGTCTCCGACGTCGACGATTAAAATACGATATAATAGCTAGTATATACAATACTCCCGAGCATACGACATTTGTCCGGAATATATTATTCGTGATTTGACAGCGTTGTTTCATTCGTTATATCGTGATATATATATGTGTGTGTGTGTATTTATGTAATTCTCCGAGGGGCAGTGCTAAGGACTATTCGCACGTTCAGACCGACCAGAAAAAATTATGTGTATATTGTTATATTGAATACGAATATAAACCGCAACGTGCAAAAAATGATCTCGTTGTCAAAAACATAACATTCCCATATAATATACATATATAGGCTATAGCTTTAAAATAGTATATATATAATAAAATAATGGATTTTATACGGTGTGTCAAAACCGCCGACATAATGTATATTATCGATATAGAACAGGTATCGTGGATATTGGTCTGTATGGGTATATATTATACTTCTGAGATACGTTTTTGTGTTTTCCATTATTTTTCGGACACCCGGCAAAACCAAATAATTATCGTATAATTCGTCAGACACAAAATAAAACTCATTGCGAAATCGGTAGCGCACGGCAATTTACAGGAATGCCTGTACATAATATAGATATCATAATATTGTGCCGGGCCGCGGCCGTGCGATTACATTATTTGGATCAAGGTGAACGGTCGTCGTCGTGATCACTGGCCGGGCCTCCCGCCGTCCCCGATTCGGCCGAAACCAAATTCGCGAACATAATTATATACATATATAGGTATACACCGTACGCATAATATTCCACTGTAATATACTTCCAAACAGGAACTTCCTGAGCATGGCGAAATTTTCGGACACGGCCGAAGGGGAACGAAAATGTATTTTATTAAAAAAAAAAAAAAATCATTTCATAACGCGTACACTGCGTATGCGCGGGTTGGCCAACGACCGACGACGGTTTGGATTTTTATATAAACTCGAAAATATTATATGACTCTATGAACCGCACCATTTAATCCGGATAATATGGATCGGCGGTCAACCATATTATAATTATTATTTAATTGGTTTTTTAAAAATTTTTTCAAGAGGAAATGTTCGTGTACGTAGTAAATTCGAATAATGTATACATTATATATAATATATATATATATGTGTGTTACTTCCATATTACTTTCCCCGAGAGTGCAGTGACGATTTTAACGCATATTGAACACACTGCATTACCCGGTGGAGATAATTAAATTGGTCCGTTCGATTTGCTATTGATACCAAACACACGTATTCGTATTTATATGACTTTCCCGATGAGACGTTTTCACTGGCCAGAGAAACAACACCGAGCACGGAGCATGGCAACGGGCGAATTGCGTCAATTTAACGCATTCGTGTACGCAAAATTCGATTCGTAGCAAAGCGTTTATATGCGTCACTGTTTTATTTGGACAATTTATCTTGTGGTGACAAATTTTACGTTACGCGAATTCGTAACGTGTTATAACGTGCAGTCGAACGGTTTTTTTATTTTTTTTTTTCAAATAGGTACCTACATCAATACGAAGCCGAAGCGTATTACTGTGAAATAATTCAAGAATTCAAAATTAGTTGGTAACTAAGTTAAGTTATTGTTTATTTTTTAACACAATTAATTTATTTGGTGTACTGATGCAATTAATTTATCAAATTATCCAGTTTAAAAAAATCTGCGAATAAGTTAATATAGTTGTTAAGTAAAGTTAATTTTTGTTCGTTTGATATTTATTTAACTCAGGATCAAAGTTTTATTAGATAAAGAATAGATACACAGAAAAATTAAATGCATTATTTAACTAATTATTTTTGATATCCCATTTTTTATCTGTAATTAGCTCTTATTGTGTTATTAGTAAAAAATGAATGCGTTTAATACGTACGAAACATTATATGGATGAAATATTAACTTTTTAATTAACTTATATCAGGTTAACCTTTTAACTTTAACGGTTTAGGTCAGCAATTAATCAATTTATAACTCTTGCTTATTTTAACAAAAAGTTTAAATTAACTTATCTTTAGCTAGTTAATTTTATTGTTAAATTTGTCCATCGTTGTGAAATATAGGTATGTTTTTTTAACGTCGATATGAAAAAACAACAGGTATATAATATCGTATCATTAGACGTATAAAACACAATGTTATCGTGGTCAGATCTATAACGTTAAAAAAACATTACTTAATTTCTAGCGAGTAGGATAATGTATCCAGAGCAGGTACTATAAAATATTTGTGGAGGGTCGTCAGAGTAATTTTGTCAACTTATTGTTCCAAAAAAGTTAATAAGTAAAAAAATTCATCAATGAACCATCGAAATATTTCTTTCAAAAACGGTAAATAAGAAATAAAAGTCATCGACTTTTTTTTGTGCCGAATGGACTTGATTTTGTTCAATTTAATTCTTAAGTGAGAGGTTTTAATTTCCCATTCACTCCGATCCTGAATATATTAAACCGTTTTCAACCAAAATATGTGAAATAAAATATGAAAACGTTTGATTTATGAGTTCTTGCATAATATTTTAGGTATTCCAGTATAGGTACATTTCAACTATTCAGAATGTATATCGTTATCATCTCGAGATTAGACTTAAACGTGCGTAACTAACGTTAACGATAAACTCTGCGGCGAGTTGTGGTCATATATAGTTGTCTTCGTCGTTATTATTATTATTATATTTTTGATCTAACACATTCGTGACATTATAATTTTTAGTCGTTACGAAATATTATTATTATTTTTTTTTATCAAATACAAATATGATTTCTCTGCTTTGTCCGACCACAAAGACCGCGTATTGATATATTTTCTCCCATTTCGTATGTATAATAATATTACCTATTTCCTTGTTCGCCCACATCAGGTTTACTTTCTTTCGATTGGTTTTTTGTTCAACACGTGTTGGCAGACATACGTCATGTAACATTTTGAGACCTGCATTACACCTACACTCGGATTCATTTGTCGATAAAATATATGATATTGTAATTTTTGATCGATTATAATATTATTATACGTCGCGGGGAAACGTTTGAAAGCAGAGCACTATAGTATGCGGGGTGTTATATACACTCATATTTGTTATAATATGATGTATATAAAAATATATATTGTATTTTACAATTCCTGAGGTCGGAAAATTCGTGTGCGAGATGTGTGCAAACATATATATATCTAATATTATGGTAACAGTCGTTCTAATCGGCGGCGCTCATGTACCTATACCTAAACACAATATGCATACATAACTATACGTGTGACGTGTAAATTCACTTTCATATTTCACGTATGGAAAAAATATATTGCGCGCGTGTGCGCCTTTCTA
The DNA here is from genome assembly GCA_025469235.1 of Pemphigus obesinymphae. Lineage (NCBI taxonomy): Eukaryota > Metazoa > Arthropoda > Insecta > Hemiptera > Aphididae > Pemphigus > Pemphigus obesinymphae. The sequence goes on along the minus strand of JAIPRL010000232.1, from coordinate 41,510 downwards.
CGTACGTCCAAAACAACCACTTTTGCGCGGCACACGGTCATTACATAAAACTCGTCTGAAAACCAGTCACTATATTTATGATATACATTATATTATTATATTATGTTGTGTTGAGTATTATATAGGGACATGAGCGGTTTTGATTTCGCTCAAAAATTCTCGTAAACTAGGTAGGTACACTTAAATTATATATCTGCAGCTATCACGATAAATATAATATGTGTAATACGTGTATTTGTCGCGGGTACCTATCTATAATATACCTATGTTTATAAATACGCAAGTATAAGAGGTACTTACTCGTTTAATGATATCGGCGGCGGCGGTTAGAATCCAAAATAGTCAAAAAATAACAATAATAATAAAACTACGAAAAAAAAAAACGGACTAACGAACGGAAAAAATTGCAAAAAAAAAAAAAAAAAATTATTGTCTAACGAGTAGTGAAAATTATTTGTAAAAAAAAAAAAAAATCACTTTTTTTTCACTGTTTGTTTTATTATTTTTCGACACTATATCCAGGTACACGACTATAACACGAAAATAACGTTATCATATATGTACATTAAAACTAACCGAGATTCGTCAAAAGTAGATAATATAATATAATAACGAGTGGTAGGTAGTGTAGTAGGTATAGTAACAACGTCGTGGCGTCGTTGTCGTCGCGCGCGTAACTTACGACGATCACTGAACGGCTGAATTGGCTGCGAGTCCCCCGGGCGTCGCGGTCCGTCCGTGTCGTGTTCTCTCGACGACCCTACTGCTGCCGCCGCCGCTGCCGTTGCTGCCCCCGTCGTCGCGTTCCGTGCGCGCGTGGTCATCGGCGGGTCTCCCCCTCCCCCCCCTCCCCACTAAACACCCAGTCGTCGTCGTCGTCGTCGTCGTCGCTCTCGCTCGCACGCCGTTTTCCCGTCGCCACGGTTTGCCCGTGTGTTTCAAGCGACCGCGCTAAACGTGGGCGCATCGTACGCCACACATATTATAATATTTTATCGGACTTTTTCACTAAAAACATTAACTGATAACAATACCTAACAATAATCTAACCTAACCTAACCTAACCACCACCACCACCATACATTATTATACACCGACCGTCACATTTCAGTGTTTTCCCGGACCGTGTATGCGGTAACGTCTTCTCGCGCCGATTTTCCGACCGATCGCGGCGTACCGGACACTTTTCCGCTTTTACGTACGTCGGCACGTTTTTGGCCTTTTCAGACACCCCCTCCTCCCACTTGTCGTCAGCAATTGTCCAGCAAAATATTTCCCTACGTTATTACGTCAGCATATGTCCGACGACGATCCCCCTTTAATAGAGGGGCTATTAAAAAAATAATAAAAATTTCCGAATTTTATACGAATTAATTAAAAATAAATGAAAAATGTCGTTACATATTTTTATTTTTTTTATTACTGCCGACGTCAGCATGGTTCTAACCCTCCATCCCCCAAATGTAAGCACACAAAAAACCCACCTCCCCTTAGCACTTACGTAATACTCTTATACCGCCGATTCTGCAGCTACATAGTCGGTAAATTCTAAATATATGCCTTTATATTTTAGCCACGATTACCACTTACCAATATTAATATTTGCTAAAGTTTGACGACTTAGCCGAACACCTAAGCCAATAGACTAGGCAAATGTATGAGTTTCCCTACCCCGAATGATGCCACTGATGTTATCGAATTGTATTTACTATTCACTGTCTATATTACTTATATCTTATCTTTAAATAATATTTTAATCCTGATTCCTGATTGTTGTGAAATGTAAAATCAATAATAAGGTAAAATTTATAAATATGTACATAATATAATCCGGTACCCGTTATCACAGTGTGTGTTTTAGAGGCTTAGAGCACAAAGTATGTAGCATATGGAATGTGAAATGTGCACTTCGATTTTTGCGAGTGTCATATTTTTTTTATTGATTTTCACGAAATAGCTCATTATTACAATTGAAATTTTCCTATTTGTTTTCATTTTAATGTTGATAGGTATAGTTAATATTACACGGTTTCTTCAATTGTAGTCACTTAATTAATAATTTTATTTTTGTTAAGTTTTACAGCCTATATAGCTAGTAAACTGTAGCCTGTAAGGCAATAGTATTTACAATTTATTTTATTAAATGTACGGGTAACAATAATTACCCATTCATAATTTAGAGTTTTTCATTTACTTATAGGTATACTATACCCATTATTATAATTATAATAACATTTAATGTCCATAATAAGGATACTAAATGCTTAGAAGTACTTACATATTGTATTCCTTAATTCATCCGTGATGGAATCGATGAGTTGTTGTATAGTTCCTTTTAAGGGGATTGGAAACGGCGATTGTCTGTCTCTTTCTATCACACGCGTAGCATAGCAATTTAGACCATTTATATTTCCAACGTACCGATGGATCTAGTAATGTGATAAGAATTATAAATATTGATCTGAATTAGTCGTAATGTCTATTTTAGATCGACTTTCCCACATTTTTGATTTTTTCTCCCTAAGTCCACTTAAAATTAAGTTAATATATTCAGACATTTAAAAATTGACATTTTAAAATATTTGGGAAAATCAAGAGAAAAAAAATGAAAAAATGGAAAGGTTGTTCTAAAATAGATTTTACGATGAATTCAGACCAGTTTTCAGAATCCTTATCGCTTAACTAGGACAATCGGTATGTGGGAAATGGGATTTAGTGTCTTTTAAAATATGGTAACCGTATTTATTGACATATGACTGTGCGTGTGAGTGAACTCTTTTATGTCAAAAGTATTTATACACACTAAAGACCAAAGACTACTCACAAAAACACACTGAGTAACGTGAATAATTCAAATAATTGCCTATACACAACCCCTTAATAAATTACCTCTACCAATCCCTTTAGGTATAAAAATCTCCAATTATATCTTAGATGCCTTTATTAATCATCTAGTTTATTAGTTGGGTGATGAGATATTAAGATTTTGTGGATTTATTAACAGTTAATTTGTATTATGAGATGAAAATATGATAAATTATTTGTCATATATCAGTGGGTTAGATTACTACCTATATATATTTCATTCCATACTTGTACCTACATTTTATACATAGGTAATATATGTTTTAATGATCATGATTTTATAGTGTGAAAATTCGATAAATTATAGGCTAATAATTTATTTAATATTTTTATTCTATTTTTATTTGATGTATATATTATTATATTGTATTTACATTACCACAATATTGTAAGTGCGTGTTGCAGTTGCACTGTATTCAAATCGTATATAATTAAAATAATAATAAGTATATAGATTGAAACGAACAAAAATTTCAAATGTATCGTTTTCTCTAATAATAAGTTATATAAAATTGTTGTTATACTTTGGAATAAAACGAATAGGTACAATTCATATAAACACCACACAGTGTACAAAGTATCACGTCAATCTTACATGAAGTGCTGTATAATCACTTGGTTTCTTCCAATTTTTATGTTATACTTATTACTAGTTGTAAGTATTTTATTTATATATTATGGAAAATTACTATAATTATGTATAAAAAGTAATGTAGTAAATTAACGGATTTACATCCTCTTATTTTTCAAACTCTAACGTGCTCAGGTTTGCAACTTCACATATTAGGGAAGTCGAAGATCGTTCTTGATAGCTACGACAAGCATAGGTTACAAATTTATTGGAAGGGTTTGATAATTACGGGCTGGTTTGCACCAGAAACCAGACGTTACCAGCTAGAAAAATCTCGTTGGTTACCTTATTTGCTACCTGGAAGTCGAACCGGGGACCTCGAGCGCCGAAACACGCGTTTCGATCACTCGACCATAGTCGATTCCTAAAAAGAAATTTAGTATTTAAAAAAAATACATATGTATTTTTCTTGTATAATAATAACTCGTAATATCTACCCATTTATAATATTCTGGTGTTTGCTAAATATATTTGAAAAGTCGTCATTTCATCATTATTTTATTCGTTATGTACCTATATAATATGCGCATAATGAAACTATTCTAATGCTTGTTGTAGAATATTTTTGATTTAAAATATAATCAGAATTGTAAAATCAATGCTATATAGTGTTATTTTATTCTACATTTAATTTAGAGTAAAGCCAAGTCTGTGAACAAAACTTTAAGTCCTCAATAAATCATTAATTATAACTTGGAAAAATATAGCATTGATATAAAGCTTCAGTGTTATGATTAATTGTGCAAGCTTTATTAAAAAAAAAAACGTAAATAATTATTATAATCTCAAATTAATTATAATAGATAATTATTATACACTAAGTATTTATACCGCATGTATATTATGTACATTGTAATAAATATATTGGCTATCATTGTTAAATACAATGAAAAAAAATGATGAAATTAGTTATGGTTCAATTAAATTTTGTAATTGATTAATTATTTTATAATATGACCGTGAAATTGTATGTAAACATAATAATTTATGCATTTACTTGTGTTATAGTCTGAAACAGAATTACTTATTAATTTATACATATACGATTTATGTACGATTTCGTCTGCAGATCAGTTAACGAAAATATTATCTATTAAATATTAAATTGTGTCATTTTTAGTTCTGTAAAAATTATGTAAAAATATTATGTGAATTATAATTTAGGACAGTATAACAATTTTCTACATACAATTAAATTAAAAAGTAATTAATGAAGATTGTTAAGCAATAAACGATACCTGTATATAACATAAAATTGTAGAATTTACATTTTAACCTTATATAACATTTCTCTGATATATAAAACATGTATTATTTCTGATCATTCATCATCGCCACATTTTTAATTCTCATATTATATCGGTCAATGCTGGATAATTTGTACGGATATGGTATACAAGTGTACTTAATATTTATTCGACAATTATAATTTTCAAGCAATTACATTAAATATAATAGAACAAAATGTTAAATATTGAAAATGTATTATTATTATATATACGTAATTATATTATGTATACCTGTAGGTATATATAATATATATTATATAGGTATAGGTAGGTTAGAAACATTGAATATTAATATTAATTTAATTTTGAAAAATATTGGAAACGTTAAACGGTTTTTTATTTATTATATAAAATATTAAAATTGTGGCTCTATAATTTTGAGTGACTAAGAATCTATACCTATACGTTTTTAAAAACGAATTAAGTCGCGTCGGACTATTGGACTCAGATTAAGTAGTTTTTGATAAAAAAAAAAAAAAAAAAAACCGGTTGTATGAGCTATGGATAGTGGTGTATTAGGGCTTATACGGGGGTATACGCGTATACTCATTTTCTTGCGTTTTTATATGTTGCGTATACTTTCAAAAAAATTATATGATATACGGCCGTTACATGGCGTAAAAAAATACGTAAAAAAATTTACTCTCTTTTATGTTTTTACTTTTGAGAGTTTCGATGTTACGACTTACGTAAAAGTTTTTTTTATACTTTTTCAATAATTTTTGGATCGCGTAGGTATTTTATATTATTATCTTGTCGGTAGGTATGTTTTTTTATAAATAAGTTTTATTAGATAATAACAACGATATTGGATATTTGATAATCTAACAATTTTAAAAACCTTCAACATTTTTAATCATAAAAATATTATCATACCATATCTAAGTTTTAAAAATATAAAGAAAAATATTGATTTTGAAAAAGTATTCCCAAGTTCAATTTTCATCAAAAATTTCAAATAAGGCTCGATATATTATAACGACTATTGAAATAATTGAAAAATGAAGTGTATAAAGTTTAAAGTACCAACCCGATTTAATACTATTATTATTACTTTTATATCTTGTTATCAATAGATATTATTTTTGATTGCACAATCTAAGAGCTCACACTATTTTTTTTTTATCTTGGAATTAGAAGTGAAGGAATTATAAGCATTTGTTTCCAAGACGAACATTATCTATTTATTCTACATACGAATCACTTATTTCAGAAACCCCCTAAACGCCAAAAAAAAAAAAAAAAATTCACTTGTTTTGCGTTTATTTTGTAGTTTGGAGGTAGGTGCATCGTTTACAACAGAAACTCATCAAGAATCAGTATCCTTGACTATTTCACATTGCTTCGAAATATACGTTTACGGCAGAAACTCCCTATGCGTTGTCATATAGAGGATTTCTGCGTTTAACGTAGTTAATGTTTAATGTAAAAGTGTAAAAGTTTCGAAGTAATGTGAAAAAGTCAAGGAAACTGGTTCTTGATGGGTTTCTGTTGTAAACGGTTCACCTACCTCCAAACTACAAAATAAACGCAAAACAAGCATTTCTACATTTTATTCAAAATATGTTTTTTTGCATGAAAATATACCGAGTTGTTTTATAAATGCTTGTTCTTTTAAATTAACTACACCTTAACACAAATTATTTGATTAATTAGGAGTGAAAACATTACATATTTTTATTGCAGAAATCCCCTACGTGCAAATAACAAAATATTTCTCCCTCCCCCCCAATATATTATTTAGCCAAATGAACACTGAATCTGAAATAGTGCGTAGTCTAGCATTAATATTAGTAATTTTTAGGAATTTAATGAAATCGTTTTGGAGCCGTTAAACAGTTTTTATTGATTATCTCAAAAACTGAAAAAGTGGATTTAGGGGGTTTTTGAAATAAGTGCTTTATATATTTTATATTATTCTATACAACTCTAAACTGTAAATTGTGTAAATATTTTCGTATTATTATTTAATTTAATGTAATTTAATACAAATTACTGAAAAATGGTCAACAAGTAAAGTTTTGATATTTCAACCAAGTTAGTGCTACATAATGTATAATGAATTATTATTGTAAATTTCAAGTTTCTAGCCTTATAACTTTCTAATGTATACAAATTTTCAGTAAGTTTCCTTTATACTTGAGGACGTGATACGCGCATTTGCTGTCTCCGTCTAACCGATTGATAATATACGAAATTTACTTTCAGCATTTCCATCACAACTCGGTCATTTCTAATATTAGAATAATATAACCTATTATAAAATTTATAGACGTCATCATTATCTATGCTTTGTCGGCATCTTTTTAAAAAAATTTTAATTTTAAAGAAAATTTTATCTATTTAAATTATTGGAATTTAAAAATAGTTTTATATCTTTTAAAAATTAAAATTTCGTAAAAAAATACGTTGACAAAAAATAAATAATGACCATGTCTATAAATTTGGTTATACATTCAATTACTCTAATATTAGAAATGACAGAGTTGTGATGGAAATGCCGAACGTAAATTTCGTATATTATCAGTAGGTTAGAGAGAAATGGAAAATACGGGTATCATGTCCTCTTAAGAAAACTACTTAAAAAATTGAAAAGTTATCTATTTAAAGTACTAAATAGAATGAAAATTTCATCAAATAACCTCATTGCCCCAAAACGCTTACTCGATTTCTTTTATCCAAAAGATGCTCACAGAAAAATAACATAATAGTAAAATGAATAACTTCTTTGTTCCGTTAGAATGTAAAAGTGTACCTAGTAAAAGAACATTTGAAAGTTGTAAGTTTGAAACATAGGCTAAATGATTTTCGAGTGAAACGAGAAAAACATTTTTGGGACCTGAATTTTTTTAGAATTGCGTATAATTTTTTTTATATTAATAAACCACTGACTATAAAGGCCTTAATAATCATTAAAATAATATAGGTAATATAAATATGTTGATGAATGTCATAGATACTTTTAGTTTGTGATAAAAATAGGTTACATTTATGTATGAAAATTGTAGACATTTTTCCAATGTATTATCTATTATCTACTGATTATTATTGTAATAATTGGGAACTATTGTCTAAATTTATCTAATTTCAACACATTGGGCTTAGAATTAAATCATGTTTGTTACCGAATTATTCTTATACTGTATTGTTTAAATAATTAAATATTTATTAATTATATAATTTACGGTAATAGGCGTAATATATACCGCGAGTCATTCACTCAGTCACTCAGAATCGTTTTATAGAAATATGTGATGTATATATTATGCTTTCATATATTTATATTTTAATACTTTCAAATTCAATATAATACCAACCACCAATATCCTACCCGATGAACGTGGTACTTCCTAACAAAACCACCACCTATTGACCTTGATTTTTACCATTATACTTTGCTTTTAATTACTTTTTGCATTTTTAGTTTTTTTTTTTAAACTTTGAGTAAGAAATGTTAAAACAATGATTGAGGAAATTATTATTAAAGAAGTCATCAAAAAAACTTTCACAACCTTTGATTTTCTTCGAAAATATTGTCAGTAAGTACTTATATAATACTAAAATAAAGAATATTTAATATTGAATATGCGTTTTTTTTTCTCACCCTTATTATGATTGTTTAATTATAATTATACGATTGAACTTAGTTCCAATGTTATTGAAAAATAAATTAAAATGTATATTTTTATTCTATGATGACATAACATATAGTAATATTAAGGTATATATGCGTCTGAATCAGTTGCCTCAAAATATTTGCGAATTATTTATTTCATTCTTTATATATACAATGTTTGATGCTGAGAAAAATAGTGAAATCAGCATTTGGCCGTAGGACTTAGTTTTGAAGTTATGATGATTTGAAGTTTGTAGATTTTATGGTACGTCATTATGATAGCTGTGGAGACGAATTGATCTTCGACTGTCGTTATGCTCTCCTGACCACTCTACCTAGGTAATATACTTTCAATAACTATATTCAGTCATTCGAAGTAAGTTATATGTAATTTGTATTTTTATCGTATTACATAATATTATGTTGACATATTAATATTATTACTGTAATATTATATTTATCCAATTAATATAATATATGAATAATAAAGACAGATTGCATATTATATTTGGATTATTTCAGTATACCTACATATGTTCCTATTATATATTTTATATTTAGAATAGCTTGTGACTATAACTTAATTGTAATATCTTTGTAATTGTACAGACATAATAATTAATATTATTAAAAGAATGTCACTTACTTAAATGACCATTTTAAGTGAGTGGTTTTGTAAAAAGATCGAAGTTTAGCAACGAAAACTCGTATAGAAATCTTTAGAATTTATAACATAGGTATACTGCAATGCACATATAGTAGTGGCACTATAAAACTTATACATATAACGACAGTTGTTTTTAAATAAAATAATATCATATATTTAAGTCGAATAATAATTTATTATATTGAATGAAATCGGTTTATCGTACAAAAAATGAATATTTTTAGGTATTTTGCATGATGATAAATACAATAAATAGATAATGCAGAAATATATATATTCAAGAAATATCTTAAAGCGAGGAAATGAATGAAGAAAGAATTACCAAACGTGTATGTGAATGTAATTGAAGACATGTATGTATAAGAAAGGGAATTAGGTTAAAAGTTGAATTTTTATAAGACAGTAGTCAGGCCTGCCAGTGCTAGAAAAAGGATGAGGGGGGGGGGGTTTAATGTGCCCCTGCACCGGGCCTTGCGCTTACAAGGGCTCCATAAAATTTTAGAAAATAGATGTTTCTTGAGAAATTTTTGAATAAGATCTTTTTTTTTTTATTGCTTATTTTCCCTTTTTTTGAATTGTTTTATATCAGGCCCGCAAAATGTATCTTGCACTAGGCCCCGCAAATTCTCACGCCAGCAATGAGGCCTGCAATACTTGATAAATGGATTGGAGTGTTAGGCAATGGATAGGAAGATAGAACAGAGTATGAGTGTAGTAAAGATGATAATGTTAAGATGGATGAGTGAAGTGATTAGAGAAGACAAAATAAGAAATTAATATATAAGAGGTAGTATATAGGAGTGGCTCCAAACTAAAAGAGAGGGGATTGGATTGAGATGGCTAGGGCATATTTTAAGGTGGGAAAGGATAAGTAAGAATAGTAAAGGGAATTTATGTTGAAGTAAAAAAGGAAGAGCAAGAGTAAAAAAGAGGCGGGGGGATGTAGTATAGGGTGATATGGGGTGGGCGTGTGTAAATGAGGAGAATGCGGGAGATCGAGTTTTGTGGAAGTTCTATGGGTGGCCGGCCTTAAATACTAAATAGTTGTGAAAGGGATAAGAAGAAGAATACATTTTTATTTTTCGTAAAATGTCTTAAAAATTGCATGTAATTTAATTACTTCAAAGTTTTTTTTTTCGTAAAATTTTTACATTAAAATTAGTTGTAAACGTATCATATTTATATACTTTATTAAGCTACATATATGAGCGCAGAATAAGTGAAGTTAACTTATTTCGTGATCCGAAACTTCACTGGGTTATTGGAATATTGATAATGAAATAACAAAATAACATATTTTCTAGAAATAATTGTACACACATAATAATATTAAAAGTAATCAACACTATTAAACAGGATATGGTTTGCATATATAATCTAAAAATAATTATGTGAATCGGATTTGAAAATATTATCTTAATATTTTTCTTGGTTTTGTATATATTACAATATTTTATCATTGTATCGTATATTATAATTTGTAACGATAAAAATAACGCGTTATTTTGTCGAAATTACTCCGAAATTGCAATTTTATTAAAATTGCGCTAATCAAAACAATACGCATAATATAATGTACAATTACCAAGCATTATTGAAAAAAGTAATTTGTAATTTGCTTACGTTACTACGTCCAACACTGAATTTGATGTTCGACTTATTAATGTATAGTATAATATTATAACTTGTGAGTTTTATAATGTGATCAAATGAAAAGTATAAAAAAAACAACGACCTGTTGGTTCTTATCTCCTGCAGGCTGTCTGGGTTCGGACAGAAGGACACCACAAAATGACATCACATGCGTTTACTAGAATATTACTGGTTTTTTTTTTTTTTTATCGGATTCATTGAGCAACGTGTGCGTCTTTCCCACAGCCTCTCATCCTCTCCGTATCCACCGTGTCTGCAAAAAATAATTTCTTCAATTGACCATTTGAAACTCGCGTATTATCATAATAATAATACTATATGTGTATTATCTCCATCGAACATCTCTGTCTGCAGTATATACACGATAGTTACTACTTTTAACTGCGTGTATATTACAAGTTTACGACGTAGGTATATGAATAGCGTATTTTCTCGGGGCTCGAAATGGTTGTCGGGGTGCTGGCGCGGTTCTGTTTCGCAACTGAAACGTATTTCCCGATTGCGATCTCGACGATCGTCCCCAAGAAGGCAATATAATATACAACATATTGTATTATTCATGGCTAATACCCGTAATATACCTGTTGCGAATCGGTTTGCGTAACACTACTACGTCGGTAGAACACGTTGATTTTTCTGACTTTAAAAGAAATTGTGATCGTACTGTACGTCATACTACATTGTAATCGTATAGTATTACTAGACGTTTTTGTATGTGTGTGTTTTTTTTTTTCGTTTTAAAAGTTATATAATTTTATACGATGACGGACCGCGAAAGATTTAACTTGATTATCATATTATATATTGTATATTATAATTTCAAAATATTACAATAAATAATATCACTATATACGTCTATAGGAAATAATTAATTCGGAGTTATAATAATATTAAAGTCCGGATTTTTATGCACTAAAAATGTTTAAAATAATATGCATTTATGAATCAATAAACCTTGAAATATGGATCTAATATGCTCTTGAACTTTTTTTGTTTACGAAATATGCAAAAATATGCTTTTATTGTTTTACAAACCTTTTTTTTCTTTATTCATATACTTCTTACTTTCAAATCAAGTGAACAAAAAAAAAAAAAATAACACCCTTTTTAATTCATGAAATTATATATATATATATATATATGTTACGGGTAATGTAGAAAATTCGGACATTATATACAATGCCCAAGATATATCGGGTTATGTAAATTATGAAGTATTAGTTATACGGTAATATTTGTCATTTAACACATTACAATATCAAAAGTACATAAACCGTCATTAAATTACCTTAAATTATATTTTTATTGCGAATTATTATTATTATAAATTGAAAATATTTTATTAATATAATATAATTATTAAAATTGAAATAAAAGTAAAGTATATTATAAGTAGTCTTATGTATTATTACTGTTATTATTTATTGTCACGTGAACTTAATTAAAATTTTTTAAATATTATAATAATATTACCATACAATACTTCATAATTTATATTGCCTGATATACCTTGGGCATTGTATATAATGCCCAAATTTCCTACATTGCCCGTAACTATATTCATATAGTACTATTTTCATAAAATAGATACATTTATATTATCGATGCGGAATGGTATAAAAAAAACGACAATATGTAAATAAATAAGAATAAATGAATTTTAATATCAAAAATGTCTTGGTACACGATGTACGTTTCATAATATCATGTATTATTCAGATTTGAAAATCGATTTAATTATGTCTTAATAATTTTCTTAGTTTTCCTAATTGTATAATACGAGTATAATTTAAAATCTGAACGTCAAAAATAATGCGTGACTTCATCAAAATTACTTATAAATAGTAATTTTGTTACCTGCATTAATAACATTTGTAATGTGCAAATATACTATATACAATAGTGTAAATTGCAAAACACTATATACAATCCATAACTAGTATAACTATATATATATATATATAATAGAGAAGAATATATGAATAATGAATTTAAGCTAATATTTCGTTCACCTTTCTTCAAAAATTTTCGTAAATCAATTAAGGTTTAGTTAGGTATTATTGATTATAATATAATATATTATTTTGTTTATACTGACGGTAAGAATGAAATATATTAGTGTGTTGTTTCGCTAATTGCTATCGTCATTAACAGCTAGTAGATAACTTAAATAATTTAATATTACACAAAATTTCACTTTTGCTCTATTGCAAAAGCTAGGCTGCAAGGGCATTTATATTTATTACACATACATACTGCAGTCATGCCGTTGTTATATATTATTGCCATGTCATTCGGCATTGAATTTCGTTTTTTTAAATATTTAAAAATTTTTTTTTCATAATTCATTGTCGATATGTCAAACTAACTAAATATTCCACACCATCTTATCTTTTAATTATTGAAAATAGTTGTACGTACTAACATAATCATAATATTATTGTGTACATATATATATATATATTTCATGGTGGCCACGCATTCGTTTAAAATGGAGTAAATAATATATTATTTAATATTATTTATAAAAACCGAGTCTAACATAATATATTATATTTGGAAATTTCAAAAAATTCTTTACTATATATAACATATGGTTCTCTATCGAACGATGTATTTGTTTGAAAATTATCTGAATGGACCTATATAAAATATATATATTTTTTTATGATATATAATACGCCATGTGCCTGTAAAACTTTAAACATCTACCTATGTATTTTATTATATATAATTATTATGTACATTTGAATTTTAAATTGGACCTTAAAAGTGAATAACGTTAAGGCGAAGATTTAAATCAATACCTATATTTGCATATTATGTATATTTACGATATTATTAATTTTGCACACGATTTGTGTTTAAATAATATATGATCTTAAACCGAGTACTTTATATTTACCTACAATACAGCATAAACTATTGACCTATCGTCTATTAAAGCCTATAATCATATTTTAAATATAGAAGAATATCAACACAAACATTAATTAGTATTCAATATTAATTTATAAATGATTACATTTATAACATTAGGCTATTTAGCTATCTTTGATAAAAAAAAAATCCAGTTTTAACACAGTTTCGGGTTACTATAGCTACTAAATATTTATTTTCGTGATCTTTTGATGGGTGGCCTGCAGGAATTAATATATGTTATCCGTTTGTCTCTATATTGTAATAAACACTTAACAAAAAAAGATATTTTGTTGAAAAATTCAATTTACCGTAAACAATTTAACCTAGGTTAACGTGTATTTAACGTGTTCCATCCATGCATACAATCTGTGTTTGATAATTTGTTTCTTGAAAATAAATTGTTTTGAAAAACATTTTGTATTCGGATTATATATTAGCGATCGAAGAAAGAATTATTTTCTGATATCATTCGACTTCTTATGCCACATGCCATTGTGTCGCAAAGTCTTATTCTTTGCGTGATGTCAGTTCTCAATAGTTCTCAATATAGTTAATGATTTGTATAATTAAATCGTATTGTCTTGTAATATTAAAAACTCCGTAAATCCTTCCATTCTTTCTCTCATCAACGAGTTGACGTCTGTCTTTATCCATATTCACAGTTTAAATGTCCACTCTGTAGTCTGTCTCCACTTATATTTACATATTACGTTATTCCCATAGTTTGTTTCATAATTAAATATAACTTTCGTAACAATCATATATAATAATATATTACTCGTAAAACATTGAAATTAATTAATTATTTAATTTTAACCTTTGTTGTATAATTTGTACCTATACTTGCACAGGTATAGATGATTAGATTCTTTATACGTTTTAATCATTGTTGAAAAATACTTAAATAATAATTATACGATTTAATGATTTAGATAGGTAACTTCCTAGATGACTACAGCAATATTTTATTATTAGTATATACACTTAGCCACTTTGATATTAACACTTACACCAAGTATTATTAATAAAATTAATAGTATTGTATGTATATTAATATTATTATGTATTTATGACAACCATTTTTTTTTTCAAATTAAGTTGACTTTCGACCTTGAATGTTATATATTGTTAAGCTAACATTATAATTTTAACCTAAGTTTATGTGATTTATAGTGCATAAGTACTGAAAATCTATTTACCACGCTTGTTCGATTTTAAGTGTTGACCTAGGAAACCAGATTTTATAATTTAATTCAAAGATTATATTTATTATTATGTCGATAAAATGTCTTAAACTTGCCTTAGTTTAATAATTATAGGTAACGGGTAAGTATGTAATAGATTGAATGCATACTCGTGTATGGTTAATACAATGTATCCAAATATATTATACACTATATATATATATATATATATATATATCACTACATATAGTAACTTCCTTCGTATCGTATAACGTATTCAGTTCGATTATAGTTTATTTCGATTGGTATGACTGACTGACGCGCGTTTCAATAGTCCCAATCAATGATTGGGAACAAACAATTTTAATTATACAAGCCGAATACGTAATAATATAATGATAATTGACAATATAAATGAATTTAATGAACAAGTGACATACAAATGCATCTTGGAATATGTTTTATATCATCATATTGTAAAATGCTAATTTTAGTGTTCTTGTAAATTCTCCCAATTTATAGTTATATCGATACCAGACCAATTTTGAGTTTAAAAAAAAGGTCATATGTAAATTCACACAGATAACTCCGGGCCTACAAAAAAAGATATGTAACTACAATAGGCTATATTGTATATAATCTCTCCCGAGGGCTGAGGTATTTATTTTACAATCGCGTATTCTGGTATTCGTATTCAACATAAATAAATACATTAATAGGTGTTTATTACACCTGTTATGGAATTTATGTTAATTGATTATGGTTATAGCTTTTATTTATTTATAAATACAATATATATATATATAAAGTCATGTAATCAAAACACAGATAATTATAAAGAACAAAAAACAATATATAGAAAAATTTACATCAGTGATACATTTGAAATATAATATTTATAAAAAAACATCAAAAGTTAGATAGGGTTTTCGTGTACAAGGCGCACCATCCTGTGGATATAGTGGTTTTGGCTATAGTTAAAATGATGAAGCAAAACGTAGAAAGGAGCAATTAATCGGAAATATCTACCAGGAATCCTAAAATTTACCTCTGATAGCAAATTTCGAAACCATTATTAGAATCATTAGGTAATTATTGGTTCTATGAAGCCAATTCTTAAGAAGTTTTTTGAAATATGAAAATTTAGTAATTAAAAAATGCTAAAATACATTCTAAAAGTAATCTAAAAACAATCTCATATCTGTACCATTTTTTATTGTTGTGTAATCACAAAATGTGTTCAAAAACTACTTGTAGCATTCTGGTCACAGTTTAATCAAAAATTATCATAATTGAGAAATAATTACAATAAACAAAATATGAGAATATAAACTAAGATAGAGTGTATAGTTTTGTTCAATAAATATATTTAAACATTTATAATATGTTATTAAAAAACGTCAAATTTCCATATTTTAAAATTTAAAAATTATTCTAACTAAAAAAATGTATGTTTATCCGTATTAAATATTTTCATCTAATATATTCTGTTTAAGTTTTGAATCTACGATAATTAGGAAGAAAGTTGTACTTAGAAAGCAAAAATATATTTTCATGCTGTTAAAATGCATGTATAGTTTGTAGTATGTTTTAACAAGTTTGTTGAGGAAATTTACGTTAACTAATAGGTACTCTTCGTTCGGATAAATTACTAAGTTTTAAATGGTGTGAGTTAGAGAAATAATCACATGGTTGATGCTTAATTTTAAAGGAGAAGGAAACAAAATTAAGATATTTATGTTGAACTCTTTTATGTGGGACGAGTCAGATGCAGTTTCTGGGTCCCCTAGAATCGATCAATATTCAACAATTGATATTGTTTTTATTATTTAAAATGTTTTAAATTATAATTGAATAAGGAGCAATGGAGTTCTTTTAAAGAAGATGACGATTAAAAATTCAAGTTAATTCGTTAATTCGTTATAGATAATATTATATTCAATGTGAGGATGAAATCTAAATTGAAGGCAAAACGAATACTTACCCAGATTTTTATTTAATGATCCCCTCGTTAGAACGACTCATTTATAGAATAGCTGAAAGAAATGGGAACTTGACATCTAGTAAATTACATTATCTGACATTTATTAACGTTCAGTGATAGACCAATTTTATTTAACTATATAGCTAAAATATTATGGTTATTTTGTAGGTAGTAGTCGGTTTTGGAATCAATTTGCAAAAATCAAGATGTTGAAAATAATTTTGTAAGCCATTAATGAATAAAGAAAATAGAAAAAAATATTTTGTAAGGTTTTGCACCCAATTAGTTTTCGGCTGTTTGATTTTGAAATCGAGTTCCCTAACGGATGTTTAAGGGTGTTATAATATTCGTGTATTTAAAAAAAATCGAGTGTTAGATGTTTGTAAATGGCTTTTTATTATTTTAATATCTACACAGTCAAAATATAAAAATGCTCTATAATTAAAAACCAGATACTTCATTTATTATTAATTGTTATTATCTTTTTAAAATAAAAAAATAAAAAAAAGCCAGTGAGTAAAGGGTGGAAGCACATCGCTCGTCGGATAGGATGTCTATTGATGGTGGATGTATTGAATTTGAAAGCAATTATCATTTATAATCAGTATAGTTCATAATATTATAATCGATCTTTAGTTGAATATTTTAAAAGCACGAAGATTATTTTTTAATTGTTCTTAAAATTTAAACGTTTCAGTTAATTATAAAATTCAAATTTATTTTAGGTATACTAAATTTGATTCCAATGTATAATTATAAAATATTCAACACAATTGGTATTATCGAAAATAAAATATAAAATTTAAACATAAAATTATCTTGTAGGTATAAGTTTGTATAGGTACGAGTACTACTAATAGACAAATACCACAATTTATAATTAGACGTGTGAAATAATCCGGAAGAGTTTACATATGTCCTTCAAATAAAACTGAAGTTGACCTGGGAGAGTTTACGAGTTAATAAATTCAACGTTTTAATCACGTCCCTGAACTTGCGGACGGCGTACATTTATCATATTTCATTCAAACCTATATCTAGCAAACAGTGGTATAACGATAACTAGAACCATTTTCTGGGAAGGGGTATTATTAATAACGTTATCGACATCTACTCGTAAGTTATCATCTATAATTTCATTTCAGAGATCAAATGTTTACATAATATGTTGTGGTAATTTATTTGGCAAAAATGATAAATCATTTATAATAATTAAATACTAATATGAATTAGAAATTATATGATAATAAAACAATTTATTGTAGTGAAAAAAAGAGTCTGAGGGTGATACATCACAATCATCACATTCCTTAGGTATTCCACTACGAACAAATATATTGGGCATTTTGGGGATGTTTTTCATACTTTGTTAGAAGTTTATTAAGGAATTATTTGGAGGAATAGGATTTTATAACATTTAAAAACAAAAACGTTTAAGTATTATCATAAGTATTGTAAAGTATTCAAAATTTTTTATTTTTCAACACAATTTTAAATATTTATTTACTGTCCATACCTATATATATATAAAAAAAAAAAAATACACACAGATACTTTAAAAGCACTTGTTTAAACTATATTTAGAAATAATTTTAAAGACAGTACTGTATTACATCTTTCTATATATTTTATAGAGTTATATTAAATCGAAGACAAACTGTTTTTGTTTTTTTAGGTTGTTGAAAGTGTTATGTTCAATGGCCGTGTGAATAACCGCATGAGGCGCTCAAGCAACTACTTTGCGCACTACAGATTTGGCCATAGTATGTTCTGTTGTACGTACTATAATGTTGTACGTATATAATACGTATTGTATTATACCTCCGTATGGCCGTGAAGTACATATTCTAAGAAGATTTATGTCTATCTGAACGAAAGCGTGAGGATAATCTTTGGAACACTAAAATCTATCAAAGTGCTTTGGCTACACGCCACAGATACATAGATCTTCTCAGCCTAAGAAAAAAAGAAGCGACCATATGGATATGGAGAAAAATCCTTTTAACAAAATTTTACCCACATAACATAGCCATCTACGAGGTATTCAGCAATCTTTCTCTAAATCAACTGAAATCTCGAAAATCAAATTGGTCCAACGAAAATTTGAACATCAATTGGCATAATGAGTGGAATGAGGGGCAATAGATGCTTGGCAATAGTACTTGTGAATCCATTAATTTCAACCATAAGACTTAACATAAATAGGGAAGACTGGATTATGCTTAACTGTATCCGAATAGGCCACGCACGATGTAATTTCATGACGTATAAATGAAAATTAACAAAATTCTTCATTATGTAATATTGTGGTTATCCAAAAACAGATAATTTATCAATATGTCCAGGAATACCCTCTAAGAAGATAATATAACCGCTCCATCAAAGATTTCAAGAACACACACAGCGTTGGAATGGATAACATCCTTAATTAATTATTCATACACTAAGATTACATATATTATATTATCCTTCTTTATATTACATTACTTAGTGATATTCTCAACTTTATTTTACATTTATAGTTGATCATAATATTATTATGTACCTATATTTGTTTGTTAACATTTTTATTGTTAAAATCTTTATTACGTTATTGCTATAAATGTCATATGAAGAAAATATATTGGGTTATATATAGAAATACTATTAAATATTAAATAGTAAATACATAAAATATATACAATAATATTGTTTCAAAAAATTTTACCTATAAAATATGCAGAAATATTTATAAAGTTAAAAAATAATAGGTATACACGTTAAAAAACTGCAAAATATGATAAATAAAATTTAAAATTTCTCTTCGTTGTAACACAAAACGATTTTTAGTTTACTCTGCTAATTTTTTTTTAGAGTCTTATAAAAATGCGCCAATACTATAGTGACTAACCCATTCCTTGTCGGTTATATATAGGTATATTGTATACCTAAGTAATATCCAAAATACAGTACTAATTATACGCTATCAATGGAACTATTTTTACACTCTTAAAATTATCCAAAAATATATAATCAAAAGCCACAAATAAATGATAATGCGTTAATCGGGGTTTTTTATTATACAGTTTTATGATATTTTTTGGAAGTTAGTTCTTCTTATGTATTTATGTTTTAGAATTAGATGGTATGTTTTTTACATCTTTTCACTTAGCCGGGTCCCTATTCCCAATAGGTTCATATTTACTAGTTAATAGTTATCATATAAAACCCAAATGGGATATGTATCGTATAATATAAAAATAATCATCACGTATTATTCGAGTTCATAGAATAAATATTAATGAATATATATTTTAATTTTTGGTTTTATATTTACATAATTTTATATTATCATGATACTATAATTTATAACGTTAAACATATCGCGTTACTTCAAAGAAATTACTTTTAAATAGTAATTTTGTTACAATTACATTAATTGAAATAATAAGTAATGAATACATATATATATATATATATATATTATTTCTGCGCGTTACTCAAAAAGTACAGTAATTTGTAATTATTAACGTTACCTATGCCACTAAACCCAGCATTAAATATTCGTATAAATACTGGCATGTTAATAGTTTTATAAGCACAATATTATTTTTTTTTGAATAATAATTTTGCCAGAATATATATATGCGCGTTTCGGTATATTATATATCAATCGTTATAAACCGATAATTGCACGTGTCCGGTTTAAATTATCATAATATGTATAAATTCTTTTTCGGAGATACGATCAACACGTATAGTAGGCACTTAATTTGTCGTTCTCACGGTTAGGTAATTCGGCAATATATTATTTTACGATTTTCACATAAAGTGCAAATTTTTGGATTAACGAGACGTCTCAAGACTGCTGATGGATGATCGGTAAACACTTATGAAATAATCGTAATTTTGACCTTGCAAGTCATAAGGAATGCAATGAAAAGTGGCTGAATATCGTAAGGTTTATTTATTTGAAACAATTATCCTATAGTAATTTATTTTCTAAATATCAGAGCTATCAAAAATTGAAGAAGGCTAAAGTAAATGATAAAATAAAGCTAGTTAAATTTTTTTTTAATATTTAAAATTGAAAGTTAAAAGGTTATCTTATGTTAGATAAGTTAATCAAAAAGTCATTTTTTTTTATCCACGGTACATTGAATAATTAATTTTGTTATTCATAATAACGGAATAAGAGTTGATTGTAGAAAAAATGGACCCCTAAAACAACGAGATAGATTATAAAATACATTTTTCAGTGTATTAAAAAAAAATTCAATGAAAAATGTTCTTTTGTTCCTAGAAAACTTAGGTGCACTTTGTAGTATTTGGTATACTCTACTACTACTACTAGTACTACTACTAGTACCCGCAGATTGTTAACAAAATAATTTGATAATCTTACAGTAGGTTTCCCAAATTAATTAGTTAAGTTAAAAAGTTAACAATAACTTTACTTTAATTTATTAACTAGATAATGCCTATCCTTGTCGAGAATATATTGTGGGAAATATAATTGAATAGTCTTTTTTAATTTTTGTGATTTGCACTGCGTTTATAGGTTTCACACTGTATAATAATATGCTTAGTACTTACGTTATACATTACGTATAACATATACAGTGGGTGGCTAAATTAATAGTGATACTACAGTTACTAATTACTATGCATATATAAATAGATTTTTACATATGGTTATATCTTCATAACTAGGTTTGTAACTATGAAAATAATAATTATCCTAGTCTTAATTAATTAATTAATTTAGAGTAAAATAGTCTGTTTAAAAATTTTTTAAATTGTAGAATTATCTAAATTTGTAAATGGGTGTTTTCGATAAAGTTATTATTAGGTAGGTACCTAGTTATATTATAAAACTTTTAAAACGGAATATTCTGGAAAATTCAAAAGTTTTTAACTCAATGACTTTAGGACTTAATTGCCAATGTAAAAATATAGATTATCTTACGGCATATACATTTATGCAGAAGTTATCAAACACTAAAACCATTTAATTTCTCAGTAACGCACATCTCTCATAACATTTTAAATAATTATTTATTGATACGTAACAATAAAAAAAAGCGTCTAGATTCAGATGGTGGAAGTTTCTCCATCATCCCTTCGGTCCTAGAATAGGATAGTGTATTTTTATTATATCAGATTTGAATGTAAAGACAAATTATTGCTTTCTATAAACGATCCTGAGTGAAGTTTGACGTAATAATATATAATATTATTTAAAAAAATTACCTTTGACTATTAAATATCCAACGAAAAAAAGGTTATAAAAAAAATCAATATTTTTTGGAGTTATCTAAGTTTTCGTTTTATTGATATTGATTGTAAAATTTAGTTTTCTGTATTTTTACAATTAAGTGGTTTCAACTAACAATAAACAAATTAAATGTCAGAATGAAAAAGTTCTATTTACTAGTACTTACCTATATATTTTTATTTTATTAAATATTTCATATTTATATTAATATATTATGGGAATCTTCTTTGCCATGAAGTTTATAAATGTAGAAGTTATAGTTATGAAGTAGGTATCATTTGCATAACAAAATTTTAACTAAGGAATAAAATATTACTTCTTAAACTCAAAAATTGTTCTCCTAAACATTTCTATAAAAACTGATAATAAATAAATAATTAGTCATGATTAGTGCTAGACTATTGCTAAAAAGTGGCTAATAGGTACGTAACCAGGATTACATTATAGAGGTGGCCTAATCAAAGCGAAAATTTATATTAAGTGTCCAATATTTTTTATACTCCCCCCCCCTTTAAAAAATATTCAACGTTAATACACAAATTGATGTGTTCCCACCTTCCTGCAATAACCAGATAAGTTCACTTTTTGATAGTTTCTTATAGAGATTTTTTTTCTTTACATTTGTATGCAAGAATGAGATAAGTCCTGTTATTGTTTACAGAGCTATTGAGTACCTACCTAAATAGACATACTTGGTTTAATACAATATGAGCAAGAACGGACTTATCTGGATTTTGTGCAGAACTATATTGGTTAAACTCTAAATCATATTGTTTATCATCAGTATTGATTAGTACATATAATTTGTATTCATGTAAATAATTGTGTTAATTTCCTAACTTTTAATTACCAATTTAAAATTATTTAGACTGAATAAAATGTACTGTTTATTGTTTTAATTTATTGCTCCATCACGTTATTTAGTTTTTATTTTTATACCTACATTTGTAAAATGTGAATAAAGTGTTAATTATTATTTACTCATTATTAGACTTTGATACCTAGTGATAATTCAAGATAAAGATTTTTGTACTATTTAAAACAACGAGCTTGATGCTATACAGCATACTCATTTTTGATTTTGATTCAGAACACAGTCCACATTCAGCCACAGTTTTGAACCACTACCAACGACACCAACAGAACAACTTGAAACTACCCTTTCAAATGTTCTATTGCTATTCTATCCCACACACTAAGCCGGAGTTATTGTGGTAAAAGCTGGTAGCAGTATAATGATTTGTATACATAATATAGGTAGGAAATCGGCGATTATGATTTGAAATAAAGATTTGAATACAACGGACTATGATGGGAATTCAGTAAGTAGGTGATAAAGAGGCTGTCTTGCAGCCTTGTTACAGCCTTGTCTTTGTTTACAGTTTGTTTTAGCCACAGATTTATATGAATACAGATGGGCCACTCACGATATAAACAAAAACGATGACGTCATTTGGTCACTGATAACTCCACAGAAATCAGTGTGACCATAATTTATATACCACAAATTTATACTATATTCTAGTGAGACAAAATTAAATTTGTGTTGTTTTATTATTATTTATTTTGATAACATTAAAAATGATAAACTATTTATACGATAGTATTGTTATTAGCATATTAATTTATATAGTTGTATGTAACAACACTGATAACTGCGGAGCCTATCAGATGACGGTATTCGTCGATCTATTGTTTTCGGGCCGAGTGAGTTATCTGTATTCATATAATCTGTGTTTTAACTATTACCCACAGAGTAATAATAATATTACCACAGAATATACGTGTATTTTGTGATATTAATTATTACTACAATATTATAATATATGTTTTAAAAATGTATTGTGATTTAAATCAATTATACTTTAGTTTTGAGTATTTAAAAAAAAATAATGGGGGGGGGGAGGCTAGTAAAATATTTTGGATGGCCGGGTTAGCTACGTGCCTGGTGGTAGATATGAGATACGCGTGAGAAAATTATAGCAGCAGAAGCAGCAAACTCTATTATTTTAACACGCACATAACAGATACGATGCGTTTGTGTGTTTACTTGAATTTTGATGATAAAAAACAAACAATTACCTTCTGCCAGAAACCCGCCGAACACGGTGAAACTCAATAGGTATGTTCTATAGTCATTTAACCGGGTCTTTTGGTTGTGCGCGTTCGAAAACACCATAGGTTAAAAATTGTATAAAATCCAACTGATCTGTGAAGATTGCAATATAATAATAATAATAATAATAATAATAATAATAATAATAATTATTATTATTATTATTATTTTTATACTGTATAATATATGAATCGTACGATTGTCGTTCTTAACACGCGCGCGCACATTCACAATACTGCATTTTGGCAAACGTTCAATCGATCATTGGCTGTACACGTGTATGTGTGTGTGTGTGTGTGCGTATCAATTCTCACATCATCGACTCAATGTCATGGAATTTACGTGTATATACTATTATATCGTGTATAAGTGTGTGTGTAAATGTACGTATGTATACGGCAGTATGTGTAATTGCTGCGGCAGTATTATTTTAAATTTTAATGTTATTTTTGCGAAAATCATATTATGCACAGAGTATAACCACATTACATTGTAACGACAATAATACCATGTTTATAAGTAAATATTATTGTTCCATAGCAGTTTTATTATTTTTGAATAACAATGTTTATACACTTATTAATGTTATTCCTATAGTAATATATATATATATAAAGAAAAACGCATAAAAATTATTTTAATTATCTATGAAAAATGTCAATAGAATAAACATTATACGTAGGTGTGTTTAAATTTAATAGGTATCGAGCCTCTAAGATCCAATAACAAATTAACAGTATTGAAAAAAGATAATAAAAAAAAAAACTAAAGATAAATTAAAATTGATAAAGATCAAAGATAAGCGAGTTTTATCTGCTGTTAAGTTTCAAGCTATTCACTAGCTGATTCTCGATGATCTAAAATGTTCTAGAAATACTGTGGTAATAATTGCGCTCGCCTATTACATCAAACAGTAGTTTTCAGTAGAACCACTGAGTAATTGAAAAATACATTGAATAAGAATACATTTCATCCAGATTAATCCAATAAAAAATAACGTATTTATTTTGTACCGTGTACGTTTTTTTGGGGTGCAGCACGAACATAGACGAGTTGAACGAATGCGATTTATACGTTTTCTTGCGTAACAACATAAAAAAAAAAAAAATTAAAAACCTCAAGTGATATCTATTACATGAAATAATAAAAGTTGGAGTATAAGACGTGCCTATCGTATATTAGTATAATAATTAGTGCTCGTTTATAATCATATTATGTTGTATAACATCTCTTATATGAAATTGAAATTTTAAACTAAATATATGAAAAGATTTATGTTTTTGATATCATTTAAAAATGAATGAACGTATAAACATATCTGTATTTTAAGATAGTATATATGGTATTGCGCATCATCCTAAACCGAGCAATATGTTCGACTATGAGATACGCATAGATATATTATACGTATAACTACATATAGCTGACTTCCTATCACCAATTCTAATCATCAAACAGTTTATATCTTAAATCGCGGTTAACGGTTAAATATTTACGAAATTATATTTATATTTATACATGATATCGGTGGCTCCAGGAGGCGCGCCTTTAGGGTCCACGGTCCATCCACGGACCTATGATTAATTGTAGAAAAATTATTTTTAGAACTCATTGATTATTATTTAGTCGAGCTATTTTATGTTAATATTAAAACAGTATATATGTACCTATACATAGTATAAATATGGACGAATATTATTGAGACCAAAGAATTTATGTCTTTACAATATTAATGGATAAATTATTAATCTTGTAATTATAATAACATATATGACTTCTACTTCTAACGTTCGTAGAATAAACTACAAAGTATAAATTTACCATATTTTTTCGCCATTATTCTTTTAGTGAAAGACGTATATAAGAGGATTTCGTATTTATGCAAATTACTATTCGATTAACAAGAAACTGGTAAAAGATGATTTTATTATTTACTTTTGAACTAGGATCAATATTTTATTATGACAACGAAAAACAGGTATTACACGTTGAAATCTATAGTCATTATGTAATAAATTTTGTTGCATTATATATTATTATAAATTAAATAATTAGAATTTCCAGTGTTTTATTTTTCGTTATTTATGCTATTAATGCTATTAATGTTCAATAACGCACAAACTATATACTTTATGATTGGAGTAGTGGGTGGTAATTATGTCATAAAATAATGTATATATATTTATATGCGTAAACGACTACATATTATAATACATTAATAATGTACTTCGTTAAATATAAAGTTCAAGAGACGAAAAAAAAGTTTTTAATTTGAAAGTAAAGATAAATTATTACATTTCATAAATGATTCTTTTACGCTTAAGAAAAGTATTGAGAAAATCGAAAAATTACTCATTTAAAGTATCAACAAGAATATTAATTTTTGAAAAAGTATCTTCATTCCAAAACTTTTGCCTCACTCCTTTTACCCAAAAAGTGTATACAGACATAAAATAAACATATCATAGTAATATCAATACATTTCTCGCTTCTAAATGATTATGTAGTAGGCACATGAAAAAACTGGCTTAAGAAACATATATTTATGAAGCAGTGGTAGGACGTAGTCGCTTATGGTAGGGTGACTATCTTTTGAAAATTAAAAAATGGGACATAAACGTGAACACATATGTGAATATCATAATAATTTTCTACCAAAATTTTCATAAATTGGTTTGAAAATAGTAAATAGGCAAAATACTGGATAAAAACGGGACAAACAATGTCCTGTTTAAAGTTTTTCGGAACAACGGGACGCAATCCTCAAAAACGGGACGTATGGTCACCCTAGCTTATAAGTCACAAATGCACAAGTAAGTCAGAAATATAAACCTATCAATATCTATATCAACTACACAATATTATATCAATTGTCATATCGTAAACATGTATGAAAAATTTCCAAACACAATAATAATTTATGTTTATATCTATTGCATATATTCGTTAAATTTGTAAAATCGTGTCATCATTTCAATTTTAATTGGAAAATGGTAATACTAGTCACATTCGTAACTGAAACGATCCAAATTACTGTAAACAATGTGATTTGACACATAAAAATAATTAAAAATTAAACATAAGATATGCTTGGTATATAAATATAGCTATATGAATACCAGAATACCAGTCTTGGGAAAATGACTTTATAAAGTAATGAAATTACAATATTACTCGTAACATTTCTAAAATGTAGTGACATTACATTTTCGTTACCAAATTGTTCATGCAATTAAATTACTTTTTAATCTTTTGTTGTGTCTTATTCGATAATTAATGAATCACATACATGATTATGTCCGTAACATATGTACACATATTAATACCTAATTAATTATTTATTAACATAATTTTATTTCAGATGCAGCGGATAATGGAAGAATCATAAATTTAAATGATTAAATTAAAAACATTTACTTTTTAAATCAATAATCAATTGTTGAAAGATAAATTTTGGAAGGTTATGGATAAAAAGAATACCTACGAAAAAATCTTGATTCTGCTTATATTTCTGAGAAAAAAAACATCCCCAAATTGTTTTAAAAACAAAGTCAGTTTAAGTATATTTATACTAGTATATTAACCAATTGTATAAGTATATTTAAGTTTATTTATTTATAATAAACTTTATTTTATTATTTATCACATTAAACTAACTAAAAATAAATTCTGTCATTCTAAAGTCGAAATGTAAAACATGGAAATAAATAAAATAAATTGTATTTTATTATAACACTTTTAGTAAATAAAATTATTGATATTATGTATTTTTATTTTTCAAAGTAGTTTTTAAGTAACGCGTTACAGTCGTTAAAATTATTTTTTAAAAGTAATGAAATTACTTAGGAAATTATATTAACTCAATATTACGTAATTTCTTTACAGTAATGAGTAATTTAAATTACTTTACTTCCAAGACTGGCAGAATATTATAGGTATACGAATGATTAGTGACTAAAAGTTTAAAAATAAAAGACTACACATTTTACGTAGGTACATAATGTATAATGAATATTATATTTGCGAACCACTGTTGCTTCGTCTGAAGTGGCTGCAATGGACGTATCAGATAATGCGTTAATTTATTGCATCGTTTGCAAGCACGATTGTACGTTTTGAATAGGAGAAGTCCATAATTTTTTCTTTGTAATCGAATCTCAAGAGGACCCGGTGCCGGTATTATTTACGCAAAAATAAGCTTCACAGGAAAGTCTTCAAATAGAAAAAAGTAATAATATAAATCCGACTATTTTACAAGACATGATCGTTTCTTCTATATAGTCATTTTCAGTCATCGAAATAGTGCGTAAATTGTTGTTTAATGTATGTTTTATTATTGATAACTTTTCTATAATATAATTTAATAATCGATTTTAACTACCTTACTATATTTGAAGTAAGTTTTTTGATAATAAAATTGTCAAAGGCTAGTTTTGGGCAGATAAAATGTGATGGAGGACCGAATGCGGCCAGTTACACATAAAATAGTCCGTCCATAGCAACAATAATAAATCGTTGTCACTCGACTCTGTGGTCGAATTTATGTTATTTATAACAGTAACATAGATAATATTATTATTTCGACTTTGTTTCAGTCCACTTAGGTCCGTTAATAATAACACGCTCTTAAGTTTATGAAGGAAACGTATATCACAAAAGAAGCATGAAATATGTCTCAAATAATAACAAGAGCTTGAATAATATAATAATGTAACATAAAATATATAATACGTGTTTTGTGAATAGTATTTATGCGAGAGTTTGAGTTTGTACTAGAACACAACAATTGACCGAACAGTCACACCCAAGATATGTCTAGCTGTGTCTCAAGATGTAATGTGTCAATATAATCATTATCAGCTATTATATGTAAGATCTTAATTGCTACATATAATATTATTATATTTAATCTATGAAATTATCGTTTTTTTTGTAACTATATTATATAGGGTGTCTTGTTTATTTTCAACACTTCAACTTAAATAATATTCTCTTATACAATTTACATATCAATATTAATAATCGTTAACAATTGTAAAAGTTCATGGAATCGTATTTGTGGAGTTGGTTTGGTCATAATATTTGCCGACCGTTCTTTGCTGGACATAAACTCTAATGAAAACATCTCTTCTCTGAACTTTTCACGAATGTTAACGGTAACGAACATCAATATGTTTGGTTCGATTGCAGAACTCTGGATTTTTTTACAAGTTTAATGGCACTTAGGTTATCTGTATACATAATAATTTGTGTACTTTTTGTGTCTCCAGAAAATCACTTATTAGTAACATTAACTAAGTCAATTCCTGTACAGCTCGACTACATATTTTGCCTCAGTGGTTGAACGTGCTACTAACTTTCGTTTCTGTGAACTATATGTCACTATTCCGTTGCTTTCATAAATGTGAGCCTTGATGTGGATCGTCTCGTTGTTGAGTCTTCGGCATAGTCTGCATTGTTGTATTAAAACAACTGGAGTTTCACTCTAGAATCATAAATAAAACCATAATTTAATGTACCCTTTAAACATATTATGTTTCATCGCATTCCAATGAATAATCTGTGATTTTTTAATAGAAAAGCAGGTTTACAACAAATGTTATATGTGTTCTTGTAATTTGGTTTAGATACAATAATCTTCCAACGGCTTTTCGATATGGAACTTCCCCTGCTCGTAATAACTCTGACAAATTTGGATCTAATGAATGTTGTGAGTCTGCAGGAATGTGTACTACTTTGGCGTCTTTCATATTGAACTTTTTTAAGATACGCTTACAATATCCAGTCTGATGTATGTAAATTGAACCATCCGATCTCTGATCAATTTCAACTCCAAGGAATTGGGTAAGCTTACTTTCCTTAGTATCAAAATTGTCTTTCAAGTGATTCATCAATATATCTACTAATCCATACTACTATTCCATCATCTATAATAATAGCCATAATTAATAAATTATTATTTTTATTATTCCGAACGATATAAGGATCTAATCTTATCTCTTTTAAGTTATAATTTATCAGAATGTCTTTATCAGAATTTCTTGTTCCAATATCTGGGTGCTTGTTTTAGCCCATATAAGTGTCTCTGAAGTTGGCAAACATGCTTAGTTCCATTTTCATACCTATTTTGCTAGTTCATATACATTTTTTTTTCTATATCACCATAGATAAATACTATTTTAATATAAAATTTTCTGTCTGGCTGCTACTATTGCTAATATTAGTCGAGAAGAACTATACTTTACAATTGGACTAAATATTTCTTAAAGATCTATACAAGATACTTGTGTATAACTTTTGATTATTGGCCTTGCTGTTAAACGATCAACGTCTCTACTTACTCTGCATTTAGTCCAAAATAACCAACCATTATTATATGGTTTTTATTCTTTGGTAAGTACTAATTTCCATGTTTCATTTCTCTGCATTGATAACATTATTCAACCATTGCTTTCTTCCAATTATCTGAACTTTAGATGTTATCTCTTTCTCATATATTTTTGGATCAACGTACTCTGTAAACAATTTGTTCTCTGAACTTGAAAGGGGGTTTTTTTTATTCTATCCCTTTAATTAATTTAATTTTGATTTTGATTTTCCTCTTATGATTGATTATATTCAATAATAATACAAATGTATTGTCTCCTTAAGCTTGGTTTTCTGAATAGTTTTTTTCTTTATTTAATATTTTCATTTAATTTCAGTTGATTCTAATTGTGTATATGTGTCTTCTTTAAATCTTTGCTTATTGAAATGTATCTTCCATTAAAATATACACAACAAGTACAGATACCGTACACACACATCACGCTACACTATTGAAGTAGTTTATTAGCTAATATGCTTTAGAACTTCCCGTTAGGTATAATATTGTATAAATGTAATTTAGCGTCCCCTCACATTTTGTGTTTATTTTTTCTTGAACCTACCTGTAGGCTGTATGTAGTTTTTGATCAAACTAGTTATGGTGAAATAAGATTAGACCGAATAGACTGAGTTTGGAAGTTGCAGGCTTTTAAAATTAATGAAATTACAGTTCATTATGTGAGCGGCACGCCAATACATTGATAACATAGATATTGTAGCATTATAAATTTGATATAATATTATTGTGTTTTTACTTTTTGTATAACAAAATACATTTACTTTAGTTATAAACCTACCAGACGTCCTTATCACAACAAATCGAAGGGACATTTTTGGTCTAAATTGTCCGAGTGAGTGTGTCCTGCGTATCTAATGAGTGAGGGACCTCGACCGGTTTCTAGGTGTAGCCAAAACGTCGTGGAGTTGTGTAGTGTATTCCCATGTCATCAATATGTTGATGCATCGTGCACTTATCAAATGTTAATTTCGTGAACCTCAAAAGGTCGTAACTTTCAAACTAAATCTGTTTGGCCTAATCTGATTTAACCATAACTATATTTATCGAAAACTACATAAGTATGAAAATAAATGCGAAATCTAAACTTGCTTTAAAATTTTAATCCGTCTTGGAGTAAATATATGTCAATAACCAATACATATTTTGTAAAATTAGTATTGTAATCACACACATATTAAAATTTCATTATTCCATGTAAAAGAAGTGGTCGGAAGTATATTTTGAATACATGAAAATTTATTATTTTCTATAAAATAACACAATACATACATTTTTTTAAAAATTGTATGGTCCTCTAAAATATGTAAATACATATTAACTAGTGCTATTAGTACATACATACAAATTACAATAACTAATTACTAAAGTTTTGGTAATTATTTTACGTAAATGTAGCAAGGATGGACATTCACTGATTAATAAGTTAATGTTCAGTTATGGTTAGCTTTTTAACTTAACTAGTTGATTTATAGTTAAATATCATTATTTCAGGATGATAAACAATTTTTTGTCTAGAATTAGCTTATATTGTGATATATCATAGGTATATGAGTGAATAATTTACTGTGTAATGCACCGAGGATAACACAAAAATTAACCTATATCAGGTTGTAACTTTAACTCTTTACTATTTAAAACAATGTTCTTATTAACTTAAATTTAGCTAGTCAAATTCTTCATTATTTTTGCCCATCCTTGAAACGTAGGTAGATAGGTATATATTATTTAGTAAATCGTTTTTATAACGCGTTCTGTTAATAAATTATTACCACGTGTATAATAATGTATATATGTTTAATTTGTACATGATATTAATATTATTAGTATTATTCATTAAAGCGGTTTTCGCATTTTAAAAATATGGAAATTCGCATAAACCCGCGGTGAAATATTTGTATATTTTCATGCGTATTATATTAAAGTATAATTATGGTCAAGATTAGCTGTAGCTGGTTTATTACACGTGGAAACTATTCTCATTGGAAATTATATTTTGCATATATATGTTTGTATAATTCATGGTAGGTTTGTTATGTTGTAATATTCCGTCCAAAATATCGTTTAATTTAAATACGTGAACATAATTGATGTCACGGTAATGCGTTAATGATTGAAATATAGTTATATAATAAGTACCCAAAAATAATAATAATTGACAATCAGAGTTAAAATAAAGACGTGTCAACATAATCGTAACTCGTCCTTACATAACTATATCTAAGTATTATTATTATGTTTACGGATAAACGCAGTGTGACGCCGAAATGTTAAAACAAAGATAAATAATATAATAGACTTATTATTATAGGGTGTGCACATATTATATCAGTATGATATATATAGCTGAAGAGGATAAGGGATAATGTAAAATTTTTGTGATAGGTACATTTCTATACTTATATTCCATATATATTTTCCCCCAGATATATTACTTTTTTTTTTAGAATTATATAATATTATGCATTTCTGCTATATATACCTACAATAAACAGTAATCCATACGTACATAGGTATCATACAAATCCCATATTCGTATCTATTTCTTATTTTCTTCGTATTTATTTCCACATTATACTGATCCGTATTATGATGTTTCTCAACCGAATAAATATATTATACTTTATAGCCGGATAGAACAATTTTTTTTCTTTTACCGTCCGCCAATATGTGCGATTCGATTCATCTTCGTCGTCGTTCGTCTTTGGTGGCCGTGAGTTATTATTATTATTATTATTATTATTATTACGTGTCTTTTTCCAACAAATTGTGCGCAAATTTTTTAATTTTTTTTTTTTTTTTTTATTTTCTCAAGAGAAACACGAAACCTGCGCAAACTGGTTAGACCCTTGGCTCCGGAGGTTTAAGGTCAACTCGTTTCCTTCTGGTTCTCTCGCCGCGGTGATCTGCGACCGACCGCCTATCCCACGTGCACGAGTTATTAACCTTTTGTCGTGTGAGTCATTGCCGAAAAATATGCCTATAAACACAAGAGCTGGATACATGAAAAAAAAAAAAAAAAAAAAATTGGCGTATATTCGACCGGTATTATAATGGCGACGGTACCCGAGTAGTTGTGGGTGCCTATACGTACAAGTGTAATTTATTTGAAAAAAATTTATACATTGTAATGTGCATGTGGAATGTCGGAACGGATATCGGGACGACTAGAAGTCTGCAGTAAAAGCTACTATTGGAACAGTTCCAACTATATACGGGGGCCTCACCTGTTGCGGGTGCGTGCGTGTGGATACATTAAACACGTTCATAAATAAAATCCGCAAAATATGTGAACGGATCTGCAGGCGAGGAGAGGAAAAAAAAAGAGAAGCCACTCAGCGAGATGTAAAAAAGAAAAAAAGCAAAATTAAAAATTTAATAAATAAAAAAAATCGTACTTGTCCGGGGACCCGACCGGAGCGGTTTGTACTGTAACTACCTGTAACCGCCAGCACGTACCTCGATTGTCGCACATACACGTATACGATAAACGTTATATTATATATAGGTATATTTTATATTATGTATATACAGAGTGATTCTTTTATCGTAACCATCTGATTTTCCCCGTGAATATTCACATTTTTTTTAAAATTATTTGTTTTTTTCTTAAATAGGTAGGCACTCGGTTCACTAAATTTTCATAAACAGTCAGAACTTTTCATTACTTTTATCCTTGTGTAAGGTGTTAGGTTATGTATGACCAAATAGGTTTCACACTTTTCTCAAATGGCAATTTACCTTTTTTACATTTAAAGCTCAGTTAACAGCTGTGTGTGTATGTGAAGGGACGGGAAATACTTTATCATATAATATCCTGCACAGCTATACTTTGCTCTTTTCGACTTTAAATGCCGACGAATTAACAATTAACCGTTGGTAAATATTATTCGACGTTTATATACATATTGAAATAAATGTCCAGAAAAATTTCCGGGCGTTGGAATATCGAGTCGAAAAATGCCATTTAAGAAATGTATAAAACATAAAAATTAACAATAAGTAGGTTAAAACAGTGCATTTTTTAAGGAATTTTCACTCGGTGACAATCAAAAATATATCATAATATACCTATACAATAATTAGATGAGGATTTTATACTTATCCTTCAGGTCTTAGTATTATTAAAAAAAAATTTATAGTGGAAATACTATGGAAGAGTATAATTACTAAAAAATTATAACGTATAAATGTAAACCTAATACATACGCAAAAGAAAATTATAGTTATAATATCAAATTAAATTTAAATCTTTTTCTAATCAACTTTTGAAAATATTAACAACGTTTAATATATTCGAATATTAAATGCATTTAACATTTAATTTTTTTTAAAATTATAAATAAGCAACAATACCCATATTGTATCTATATATATATATATAATTTATTTATGTCCAAATGTCATATACTATTTTCAAAACAATATTTAATCAATGAACGGTTTTTGCGAGTTTTTTTAATCTTTATATATGTTTATAACGACACAGAATTTTTCCTTTTCATTTATTTATTCATTATCATTCATTATCTAATTATTTCACATCAGTATATTTAAAATATTAAAAAATGTCTGGAATAATAAAATACAATAGACGGCAAAATATTTTCACTGGTTTACCGGCTTAAAATAATATACACTGGGTTAAAACGTAGTAAAAAAAATGCTAGCTTTTTATAAAAATGTATGTAAATAAATGTTTCAAGTTTACAAAAAAACTAAAATTACAAAAAAAAAAAAAAAAAGACGCTAGATTATTCATAGAGAAAATTAGACGAGCACGATAAAATAATCGCCCTGTACAACACAGCTCTCGGCTAGTCCTATAATATAGTCTGATACATTGCGTCGCGCTGTTTATAGTAGCAACGCGAGTACGCGGCCGGGGTGCACAGTTAACTGGTCAAAAGACACACACGCACACACGCACACGCACACGCACACGCATGTACAAACGTGTTAATGAGATATATAACCACACCGCCGCCGTATTCTATTCGCCCGATTAGACATACCCTCGGTCGTGGTTACGGCGGAATGCCGTCTAATATATATCCAACGGTTATGATAATAGTATAATGTCTTTGGCCGTACACGTCCTCACGTCCGTCGAACGGACAAATCAAAGGGGAAACGCGGGCAGCCTTATAATAATACATTTTACCGGCAGCATCTCGGGAACGCCGAGGGTAAATCGCGGACGGCAATAAAATGGGTGTCGTTTACCCGCGGGGTCATCGACACGCGGGCCCGGACACTCGCACGCACGGGCTCGCGCGTTGAACATGTACCTAGGTAAGTACAATACAAAATGTCTGGTATCACAACCGTGACCACGACTCTACGCGGCGACCATATGTCCCCGCGACTCGGGCACGGGCGTCGCAATGAACCGTAAGCGCTGCGAAACCTGTCGACCTATTTGGCTTGAGCCGATCGGCACTATATATATACGCGTGTTCTGACGCCTCGCGTATTGTACGGCGGCGGCACACGAAACAAAAAAAAAAAAAAAACAGGGCGCTCGAATTGGACAAAAAAAAAAAAAAAATCGAGTTGTGGAACACTCGCAGTAAATTGGAAATTTATTCATTTTGTTCCGAATGAAATAGTATACAGTTTGGCCTCCCCCTCGACCCTATACGTCAACCATTCGTTGATTGCCTGAATTTATTCTTTAATTGTTTCAATAAAAAAAAAAAAAAAAATGTCTCCGTAAAATTTTCAATATCATTATTATTACGTAATATCTTGACAATAATAATATCGAAAAGGAAATAGAGCTGTTGTCTTTAATCACCAAGAAAATAACAAATAAATACCTAATAAAAAATACAACTAGTCGCAACACGAATTATTAATTAATATAAATAATAATAAATAGTGATGTTACGAACCCAGATTTTTGAGGTCGAATCGAACCCGAACCGAACTTTTTAAAATTTTAACGAACCTGAACCGAACCGAACTTCCAATTTTTTATTCGAACCCGAACCGAACCGAACTATTCAATTTAAATATAGAACCCGAACCGAACTTCATAAAAAAAAAAACAATACAATAATATAAATCATCATTTTTTATTAATTATGTATATTTGCATAAAAATGTATTAAGGGGCTTCGACACCGGCCGTTTTTAAGGAGTTCAGTATAGGCAATTTTTAAGTAATTTTAGGAAAAATAAAAATCTAACAATTTAAAAATATATAAGTACATTTTACAATTAATCTAAAAATATCTTCATACCCATACTACTTTTCATTGCTATGTAATCACGGTATTTTCTAATAAACATGCTCATGCATTTCCATAATTGTAGGTTTCTGGATAAGTTTAGACAAAAAACATATCTTGGAAAAATTAAAGATGAGTTGTTAAACTGTGTTTCTACCAGACGGATTTAAAATTAAATCAATATGAGGATTTTTATGGGGGTTTCAAATTAATGAAAAAATCATTATTTAACTGTTTGTCATTTATTTAAAAAAGATTATTTAAAAAAATCACGTGGGGTAAAAACATAGAAAATATAATAACGATTTCAGAACTTTTTTCAAAATTAAAATTGAATAAGTTTAACACGGTCAATTTATGGAAATGCCAAGACCATTTTAGCGCTTTGTAAAATCTACTGTCGAAGACCCTTAATCCTCTATTATGTAATATGCTAACTCCGAATAGACGGTTTTTCGTGGAAGAGAAAACTTTAGGTTTTTTATTTACTTCCCCGGGCCGCGCGAGTATTTTTTTTTTACCGTTTTTATCATCGCCACTGTGCTTTGGATTTACGATTTTTCCGTTTTCCGTTCTTCCGTATTTCGACTTTTCCGAAGACGCGAAGTTTAGGTGCACACCGTAGAAGCTCAGTGTTCACCCTGTAGATGGCGTGGAAGAAAACCGTTCCGCCGCCCGTTTCTTATCGTTTCAGCCGTCGTCTTATCACCCGGAAATCCCAAAATCGGAATTTGCGACCTTTTGCCGACGTTTTTCAATGCCGTGTAGGTCAGAATCGGATTTCCCGGACGTTTTAACGCCCGACTGTACATTTCTTCGTCTCTGTACGACCGTCTCGTTCGTTCCCAATATGTGTAGGCATCTGTATTATGAGTACCGTCCGTTATCTGAATCGTTTAAATGGGGCGTTAAATCTACCGGTTCGAATTCCATTATAGGTCGATCTGATTTTTTTTTTGCGTTTTTTTATTTTTATCCATCCCAGCGTCTACGGAGACAATAATATTTGTCCAATGTACGCGATATGTGAACGAAATCTTAATAAATGTTCTTATCGTCGCAACTTTTATTATTAATTACCTATTTATCATTATATTTATTCTATGTTTTTCTGTTCGTTTGAACTAATATTCATTATAATATTATATAATATCCAACTAATATTGCAGTACAGAGTACCTATTATAACACCCAATGGAAAGTTAGTACCTATTTTTTTTTTTTTCGGACATTTGTAAATTTCCATCCCCAGTGTGGACAATAGTTTTATAAAACACCGAGAACGGTAAGTCCGACCAACTCATTCACATATTAGGTAGTTACCTTCACTATATTTTTTTATATCTTCATAGTAATGAATTTCAAATCATCGGACTTTTTTTTAGTATTTTTTACAATATATTAATTATATTTATATTAATACATTCGGGTGAACTTTTATCCGCAGGACCTTCAAATATTTCCACACATACATATAAAAAACCGAGACGTCCGACCGAATCCACATATGTAGAGTAGGTACCTACTATATTGTATTATTGAGATATTTTTCAAAATTTTTATTAAATATAATTTATATATGTTGTACGAAATCCGTTACGTCGAGTTTCTATAAAAATCTGAGAATAGTCAGTTCTATACATTTTTGAATTACCTATCTACTTTGTCAACCTACGCCAGAAACACTTTAGGTATATGTGAAAGACTATCTTCTAGAAAGCGAACATTCGTGCGTCGAAGCGAATTCCGCCGCGGCCGAAATATTTCTAAAATTAATTAATATTATTATTTCTCAAAATACTTCGGTCACCGACTATTCCAGATCCCGATAACATAACTGATTACATAATGAGGTGTACGAATCACACTAAAAAGTAATTATACTTATGTGATGTTTCCCTCAAAAAGTTACATGTACAAGGTGTCACACCCAAATGGGGTTACAAATTCAAGGTTTTGCACTCAAAAGGTGTAGAACATACAAGTAAGTTTCACTTAAAAGGAGTTACATTTACAAGGAGCTGCACCCGATAGGTATTGAACTTAAGCTAGTATTCATTATAATTTATGATAATGCTTTAAAAAGTTTACATTTTGGATTTTATTATATTTCGGATTGATATATTTTTACTTTCGGATATTATTTACACGGATAACTTAG
The DNA here is from genome assembly GCA_025469235.1 of Pemphigus obesinymphae. NCBI lineage: Eukaryota > Metazoa > Arthropoda > Insecta > Hemiptera > Aphididae > Pemphigus > Pemphigus obesinymphae. Next base: position 2,547 of record JAIPRL010000232.1, on the reverse strand, counting down.
ATTTCGATATATTTAATTTCAGATATTTTTAACTAATGCCCTCAAATATTCACCCACTACCAATTCGAATTCTATATTATAGATTGAAAAGTCTAAAAGACTGCTTATAAAACGAATTTTTCTTAGAATGAGGCAAGATATGATTGACTCATTGTTAATTTGATTAAATGTATAAATCACTTGAAAAAAATAGTCACAATGGCATTATATTTTGCTCTTATATAATCATACTTCAAATAAAATGAAGAATTTCCTTGACGTTATGTAAATAAAAACGATAAAATTATTTGGTATCTTTGGTTACGGCCGATTAGTAACACTTACATTCCCCCCCCCCCCCAATTGGATGTTGGAAATTTTTTTCCATCAATATTTAGTAGGTACGCACGCAATTCGTATGAATTTGTATGCCCAATTCCGGAATTTGTACGATATCCAAAACATGAGAAAAGTTGATTTTAGTGTGGGGGGGGGGTTGAAGAAACTTTTCTCCACCCCCCCCCCCCATAATCAAAAATTACAATTCTTGAATATTTTTTTGCACAATTATTATTTAGTACGGAATTTATGTGAATTCGTATGCCCGATTCCGGAACTCGTACGACATCCGAAACATGAGAAATCTTCATCGTACGAATTCCGGGATCGGGCATACAAATTCATACAAATTGCGTACTAAATATTGAAGGAAAAAAATTTCCAACATTAATTTGGCGGGGAGATGGGCTGGGTAAATGTACGTACCAGTAACGCCTCTATAGCTAATGCGCTGACGCGCTTGAAGGTTGATAATATTATAAAACATTTTTCACGAATTAAATACATACGTGTACTTATGTTGATATTTTGGTGTTCAGTTACTTGTTTCTACAAAATAATTTGTTTTTATTTAACAAATAGGTACGTATTTCGTATTACTACGTATGTGTTGAGTTAACGTACAAATCGATCGGTTTATATAAATCGTAGAGTGAGGCAAATGTGTCGGGCCGAAACAACGTTCTTGATAATGACAAGACATTTTTGAGAAACACTGGTCTCTGCTAGTCCCGAGGGACACAACTCCTGCAGTTTTTGCTAGCCCGACGATGACGATGGGTAATATTATGTTTAGTGACAAAATTGATATACGAGCGTGGAACACGATTGAATATTTTTTTATATATTTGTGTCCAGTGATAATCGTGTACTTATATGTATACATATTATCCGTATAGTGGAATTAAATAAAAAAAACGGAAAACAACCGATCGGAATAATATAATAATAATAACACGTTCGAGAGTGTCGAACGATCGAAAATATGTACCATAAATATTATAATATTATAATATCGTCGTAACACGATTCACACTAGGTCGTCGTGCGGAAAGATAAGGAATGACCACCGGGTAGATATGTGTGTATATACAACATATTATATATACACCGGAGTATATACATCGTGTGTACGTATTATATATATATATATATATATATAGGTACTAAAAGCTTGGGTTACCGCTACCTAGGTCCGAGTACGGGACGCGTCCGGGGGATCAATGGGGATCAGACCCGTGTTGTTTTAGCAGCTTAGTGGATGTCACACACTACACTATATATATATACATCGGTTATGGTAGACCGCCCACGACGACGTGTGCGTATGCAATCCGATCTTCGGTTCTGTCCAAACCGATTAGCCCGACAACGAGCTCCCGAACGCATACCGTCGCGCCGCCTCATCCTCCGTTCCCTTCCTGCACTCGCACTGCAGTCGTGTACAACACGTATGTGTATTAATATAATAATAATAATAATAATAATAATAATAATAATAATAATAACAATAATAATAATAATAATAATAATAATAACAATCGCTCTTCATATTATATTATATTTATAATATTATATTTACGTGCGTGTGTCGTGTGATACGACGAGTATCGACGGTGTAACATTTCGACCGTCCGTGTGGCGGGTCGCCGACGATAACAACTCATTAGAACATTTAGAACCGCGTTGCGACCCGATATAAATTAACTGCCAACACGTCGAGCGTAAAGAGAAACCGTGTCCCGAGACGAGACGCGTCAAGAACGAGCCAGTAGCCGTTCGTCGGTGAAATATCCGGGTGGCGCACAACCAAAAAAATACTATACGGATTCACAACAAATATGTTAACGATATTGTAACGTTCGTGAAGTTAGCAGCGCAATGTTAACAGTTTTTGATCAGATTAGTCCAACAAATTTGTCGGTCATTTGTTGGTCATTGTTGGAAAGCTTACAAAATTTGTTGGATATTATTTTCTATTTTATCGATATTTTTAATTTTGCGCTGCTAACTTCACGCTAACAACGCAACCTCCTCCAAATCTCACCAAAACCGACTGAAAATGTTGTACTCGATTTGTTGGTCATTGTTGAAAAGGTCCCGACATTTGTTGGACCTTTGTTTACATTATAATATTATATGCGTGTTTGAAAATTTAGTACTCGACGTATAGTAGGTATACAATAATATATATTAATAATACATTTTCTGATCACCTTATGTTAGAGT
>JAIPRL010000231.1:150497-173731 GCA_025469235.1 Pemphigus obesinymphae | reverse complement strand
TAGAAATTCTCCACTGTTTAAACCAGGGTTGGATGAGATTAATTTGTTTTTGGAGATGAGAAGCTGCCACGGAGTGGTCTTTGCTGATGGCGTAGAGAAGGGTGTCGTCGGCGAAGAGTGCGACTTTGGCTTTGAGGTGGACAGGGAGATCGTTAACGTACAGTGAGAACAGATGGGGGGAAAGGCATGAGCCTTGGGGGGCCCCCGCGAAGATGTTCCTGTGAGAGGAGGATTTGTTGTCGACTTTGACGGAATATTTTCTATTTTGGAGAAATTATTTAATAATGTTAACTAGTTGGGTGGGGATACCTAGGGAAATTAACTTGAAGATGAGACCGGGATGCCAGACCTTGTCGAAGGCCTTTTGGATGTCGAGGAGGACAGCTGCTGTTTTCCTAGTTAGGTTTTTAACGAGAAGAATATTACTTTTAACCATATATAGCATCATAACCGACACGGAGGACACATTGTCGATATCACAACACCAAACTTTTGGCGGGCACTACGCCCTGTCATCGGCCCGAAAGCGCAACAGCTGATGTGGGATGAACTGGCAGATGGCGCGCTAATTTACGAAAAAAATAATAGAAAAAAGACAAATAACACGAACACGTATTGTTAGAGGTGCCAACCTTTTAACATTAACTAATGTAATAAATATTATGATTTTCTAAAATACTTATAATAATTATACCGTATTCCAAGAAAAGAAAATTAGACATTGATTGATGATGAAAAATCAATTTTTCCGTCAATATCATTCAGTACTTATTGGTTCCCTATTCATTTAAAGCCGGGTCCACACTTGCAATATTCACACGCAACATAATACCGTATCACAACATTTGTTTTATGATATTCTATACAATAATATTGTATCAGTGGTAGTGATTAGCGGAGATAAAACCCTTTCATACTTACGTATTATTTTATACTATTAATCTTTAATTTTCATATTTACAAATAATATGTGTATATTTTTTAGTTTTGAGCGACTTGGAACCTTTTGCTTCTCTGAAAATTGGCAATAATGATCGCAGAAACTTGATTTTTAGCTTAAAAGATGCGCCTCTACATTTTTAGGCTATTTCTTTAAAAAAAAAAGTGAATTTTGAAAAAAGACTATTTTATATTAAGCCCATGTATTGGCAAAATACATTGTAATAACGGTGAAATAATTTAGGCCTCAGGTATAATATAGATATGTATTCAAAGCTACTTCTATGTTGAGTACAAAAAATACTACCATACTTCCAGTTTCCGTAGCGTTTTAAAAGCCAGCATTCTTGTATTACGATTATGGTGTTATAACTACACACAATAGAATAATGTTTATTATACTCAATATATACTCAATACTCAACAGTGCCGAAAGGCAAACATAATGTATATACTATAATGTAACTTTATAATTTATAGTGTAAAATCATACACGCATAATTTATTGACCTATGATATTTATAAATCTACATACAAGTAAAGGCACAGAACTATAAAATGATTATGAAGATACAAATCCTAAATCGTAAGTTATTCAATATTATTACGTTTTTGAAATTAAAAATTGTATTGATAAAGCATAATTGAAAGACATTTAAATGTAATATTAATAATATTTACAAGTATCATGTGATCCGTTGTCGTATCATAACAATTCTATGAAACAATTTTTTATTTTTCAGTCAATCTACTATTTTGAATAAAAGATTCATAATAATAGATAATAGAAATAACTTAAGAGAAATTCTACTAAATCGAAATATTATGAGTCATTCGGACAATGTACCGATGTCACTCCATTTTCCTTATTTTGGATTTCCAGAAAAACCAAAGGGTGGCAAATTCCAAAAATAACCCAGCAAAATTTCGACACCAATTTGGAGTCATTCGAACAATGTACCGATGCTATATTAAGTTGTCACCAGCATATTTGTTTTTAATTTATACTAAATTGAGACTACAACAAAATCTAAAACTTACCTAGCAAAATCTAGCGAATTCCTAGCAATGTTTTAATGCTAGTTTTAAGGTTCTAGCATAATGTGCGGGTGTCAATTTGACGGACATCAGACTCGTTTAATGCTCAAAAGAAGTAATCAATTCAGATGAAAAAAAATGAGTTTTATATCGATGATCGACAAAATGTGAATATAAACCGCTAATTATTAATTTTTTTAGGAGGGGCTACAACATTCTCTATAGAGCTCGAACACGCTATAACACTTCGTATGATGGTATTCCTTGAATGCTGGATAGGTATTATATAGTTGTTTACGGTTTGGTTTTATTTTTTCGAATATCTTTATTTTCAAAATCTACATAAAAAATACATTAGAATAATTGATTGTAATCATTCTCAGTGCTGAAATCTCAATAAATATAGATACCTAAACCTACAATTATACAATATTTTTAATATAGGTAATGTTCATATACATTTATATATATGTATAAATGTATTTATAAATTCACCTATTTTTTAAAGTGTTATAAACAACAAAACTCGACCTTGGCCCACACCGTTCTATAGATGTACGTATCGAATAACTGAACTCGCACACAATACAAAAGTATAAATTAAATCATTTTAAATTCTATAATAATTAGTAAAACTACAGATTATTATAGTTTTTATAATCACACTTTCATCTAGTACGTAAAACGAAAAGGCGAAAAGCAAATGCAATTGATCGACAATAGATCTTGGTACAATTTATTTATTTAGTGTGTGACTACCTATATATTGTTATAGTATTACAAATCAACGTTACAACTTTTATTTTATAGCCAAGTGGATTTTTAGCTAACATTAATTATCTTTGAAATTTGAATATCTACTGATAAAAAAAAAATATCCTATAAGCAACACTTAAGGTTTCAATGACATAGCATATATAATATACAAAATAAGGAATGTATCTTAATGTTAACATATTTTATTTCGCAAAAACCGATACAATGTTTTGAGCAAAAGTGCCTCCCAGTCACTACTTAACAATTTTTTCAGAGTTTACTAAATAAAATGTTAGTACACAATTATCTATAGCATTAAATTTCATTTTTTTTTTCTCAATATTTGTTCAATATATAATATAAATAAACATATACTTATAGATAAGAAATAACATTTATACAATCTTCAGTCGGTTTCTGATGAATCGTCCATTACCGTTTAATTAAAGTGTATTTTGCATTAAAAATGAAAGAAAATTCAACGACCATCAAAATGCAATCAAATTATTTAAAATATTTAAAATCTGATTACCAGCCGACAACCATTAATCAACGATTTTCAAGTAATGTTTTATGCCAGTATAAAGATTTTAAATTGTTCAAAAAAATCGATTTTCCAATATTAATATTTATTTATACATAATCAACGGGAGTAAGCCCTTTAATAAAACATTATACAATATTAAACAGATTATTGGCATTGAAATTAATAGATAGATATATTGATATTACCAACCAAAAAAATACAAAAATACAAAAATACAGAAATAACTAACTAATACATTATAAAAATAAAATAAATTATGCTTCATGCTTTAAATATAACAAAGTTATAGTTTTAAAAACATTATGATGTAAAATAAAAAAGTCTAAAACAACGAAGATTTTATTAGCGTTCAAAAGAGCTCATTGAAAAAAATGAATTTTTACCACAATTTGTTTTTTATTTGGGTATATAAAACAAATCAGTATTATATACGACAGATGGAAAGAGAATCAAGACCTATAGAATCCTCAACTAAATGGAATTATTCTCTAGGAATAGGACAATGGTTAATTTGGGCGATTCTTTTCAAAAATTCGTATTGGACATTATTAAGATCATATAAATATAAGTTGATGTTGAATAATTATTAAACCAAATTAATGAACCAAATTCTAGATTTGTTCTAATTATATACAACTATTCAACAATTTTAAATACATAGAATTTCTAAAGTCCCTAGTATTTATATTTATAAAACCTAAAATCTTATACGATTTATTATATCATTCATTTATTCATATCATTTATTATATCACTTTAATTTGAAGGACAAATCAAATTCAAAATAAATACCTAAGTCTAAAATTGAATAACATCTTTCAAGAAGATAATTATCAATTAGATATTTATGCAATAAAGAACTGTTAAAGGACGTGAAAAAGTTATAATTTTACATTTATCATAATTTAAAGATAAATAGTTTTTTTACTCCATAATACAAAGTTCTTTAAATTAGATTGCAACAAATTTAATGTATCAAAATATCTAATTTGACAGTCAATTTTAATATCATCAGCAAACATTAAAATGTTAACTGTGGTATCTATAATAGTTGAAGATCATTAATAAATATTAAGAAAAGAATATGAATACAAGTATAGATGTTATATAAACATTTTTGAGTTTCTTACAGTATTCCAGGTTTCGTTAAGTGTTACATACAATTTTTTTTTAATGGGGATAAACTAGTTAAAAAGTATTAGTTAAATTTGTAAAACTAGATATTTTAATGTATAGTAAACTTGCAAAATGATCTATTAAATAGTTCAATTTTTTTTTCATTAAAAATTAAGTAGGTAATATAAATCCAATCGGTAGAGCGCTGCACTTCGCACGTAGGAAAAGATGGTACTAAATGGTGTAATTAAATTACATTTTAATGAAATTACGATCAATCATGTGATCAGCGTGTCAGCGTGTAATATAAATACATAAACCGTTTTTATAATATTAAAACAATAAAAATTAAAAAAATTAATAACATTAAAATTCACAGTAAAATACATTTTCTATCAAATTTTCTGGTCGAAATGATGTTCACATAAAAAAATTAAGTGAAATCATTGTAAAACTATTGCTTCTTTGATCTGTTAAAAATCTAGAATAATTATTGTAATTATATTTATAAGATCAAAGTTAAATTACAAAGGAATAATATTGTTATTCCTTACTTTTTAAATTATAAAAAAATACAGTATATATCATAATTTAATATATTTTTGTCAAAAATTTACTTTATTTTGTTGTTATGGAAAAAGAAAAATACAGTACAATTTAAAGTACAAACTATGTTAACTGAGTTAATACAAAGTTAACATAACTTGAGTCTGGTTACATTTACACCAATTAACATAACTTTAATTATAATTAATTTTATTCTGTATTTTAAATACTTATTTTAAATCAGTATTACTTATTACTATTATCTTGATAGGATTTAGAAAAATTATATAATACGAGTATGTAATGAAAAAGAATTTCATAAAACATTCTCGTTTCTTTTGATTCACAAAATTGTTCTATGCGTATCAAAAACTTTCATCTTATTTTATTACTAATGTTTTCTAATAACATTTAAATTATAATTATAATTTAAACGGTTGATAAATTTTGACTAAAAATATGAAAATATTGCAGAATTTTGAAGTTCCGAAATATTTTATTATGATACTGAGACGATTTACTCAAAATATATATAAATAGGAAACCCTAATGTGTCTAATATGTAAAATCTACACATTAATTATCGAAAAACACATCGAAAACATTTTTAAAACACAAAATTGAGATGTAGCCTGAAGTCACTTCTAGGTCTATGTAATTTATTTTTATGGAAAAATGAATAAAAACCTTTTTCTTATCCAAACCTGGTAACAAAAATAGACCGATGAATATTTTGACATAAAGATTATTTATCTGCAGGATTTTTATTTTTAAATTAGTAACTAGGTAAATTTTTAACAACAAATTTAGACTGTATTTTTAAAGTCATTTGATGTACCTATATTAACGTTCATGATCTAAAACCAAAATTTACCAACTTACAGCTGTTTTAAGTTTGAAAAAATTCGTTTCAAATCTTAAACAATTGTAGTTCTACTATTTTTTTTTTTTTTTTTATCTAGGACCATTATTATGAATTAATAAATAATTTATTATCATAACATAACATAACGCTAGGCGTGTTTTCGCGATTAACCAGGTTATCTACCTATGTTATTTTGTCTTATCTGTAGGTATCCAAACACAATAACCACTGTCCGTTCGATCGGTTATAAATTATTATTATAACCAAAATCGATTGTTTATAAAATTCAGTACCTAACCAAAATGACATTTGGTTAATCGCGAAAACACGCCTATTGTGGTCGTCGTTACCGCGGCGGTTAAGCTCCGCGCGCCGCCGCCGCCGCCACCGCCGTTAAGCGCCACCGTCGTGTACGCGAGCCGCGGACCGTACGCGGCGGTAACCGCTCGCGCCACCGGCCGGCCGGCAACGACGACGACGACGGCGACGGTGACCGGGAACGCACAACACCGTACCGCTTACGCGTCGAGCACGAAGCATTCCGTGGCCGCGCGGCAGATCACCGGCGACCGGCGGACGATCGCGTGCCGTCTGCGAGTTGTGTTGCGTGCGCGTGTCGTGTCCGTCCGTCGCAGCTCCGAGTGACCGTGTGCCGTCGCGTCGTCGTGGTTATAGTTTTTTCGCGCACGCGTGCGCTCGATACCCGGCGGCGTCGCAGTTTTGTGCGTCCGATACAAATGTATGATATTTAACCGTTTTCTCCAAGCGATCCGGTTTTCCCAACAGTGCTCCTCCTCCCACCCATCCAATCCCTTGGCGAATCGAATTTTCGGATTATGCTTAATATACGGTATAGGTAGGTGCCTATATTATACACTATCAAGTCGCTCTGGATAATGATAATATCGGTAAGTCTGGAATAAATTTAATTAGTTTTAATATTATATATTAATAGGTAGTATTTAACTACGTAGTTCGTCGCCGGTCTGGTTATAGATAGGTATTATAATAATACCGATTTCACGAGTAATCCGTTATTTTTTTCGGTTTTCATTTTCACTACAATATGTTACCTATTTATCTTTTTTTTTTTTTCGAGAGAGAAAGAGAGAGACGATATTATAAAATATCAATAAAAAAAAAAAAAAAATAAAAATGACGAATTTAATCGAGTCGCATAGTAATATTATTATTACACACACGTATTAAACGTAATAAATTACCATATATAGTCGTGTTTACAAGACGTAGGCAAGTACTATATACATATATATATATATATATATATATATATCGGTGGTACCTAGGTATATTGTCGGAAATGGAGTATCCACGTCGCCAACAATTATATTTACTCAATTGTTTTTTTTTTTTTTTTTTTTTTCAAAATTGAACACTAAGATAATAATTACCTATGTACTTTTATATGTTAAGTTAGATAAAAGTATAAACGGTGTATACATTTTATTATGTACCTATCTCATCGTTCATTTTATTTTATTTTTATACATTATTATTATACGGGCAAAAATGTACGGCAAAAACATTTTTTAAATAGGTACAATTTTAAATTAATGTTACCTATACCTCCTATACTTAACTACCTACCTATTGACGTGTATACCTATACGTGTGACCTATTATGTAACGTTTGTTTGGAAACAATCTTAAAATTAAGTCTTGAGTGGTTTCATTAAACACGTGATGGAAATGTTTAATTTCTTTCAAATCATATATATATATATATATATATATATATATACCTATTATTTTTTTTCTTTTAATCGCATTAATATTTAAATGTAATCAAGGATAAACATTATATTTTATACTTTATCACGCACCCATACCTATACACTATATACGTTAAAACATTAATACAAGGATGGCCAACTTAATTTTTACAATTAATTAGATATAGGTAGGTAGTTTACGTTAATTTAACTATAACGTTTCTTTTAAATAAATAGATGAAAATTAAAACGTTAAATTAATTAAATTAGGTTAAATTAAATTTTAAGCCCGAATTTTAGTTAACTTAGCTCAAATCAACACATTAATCAAAGTTATTTTATTTTCATTCATTGTTTGTATTTTATATTTTGTTTACCTACAGTTCAATTTAGTCTTTCTTGGTTTTACAATGATGTCTATTTTTTTTCTTTGCCAAAACAATTTTCGATACAGAAGACTTGATACAATTGCTACCTACTTATATACCCAATTCTTGGTATAGAAAATATGATCAGGAAAGTTCTTTAAGGAGGTCATTCGTCGAATTGTCCGTAAAGTAAAAAAAAAAAAAAAAAACAGTTTTTTCCCCGCAATTACGAAAAAATGGTATACCTATAGATTTTCACAGTGTCGTATCTATTTTACTATTAAGCATGATATCAATATATAGAGAGGTACCTCATATACCTATTATGTCATATATTTTTCAAATTTTTTTACAAATTAATTTTTTGACAATAATACTCATTAAGGAAGGGTAAATAGTTTATTTATTGAATAAAATAACGATAAGTAAACTCCAATAAGGGGGGTCCCTTAATCGCCCTTTAATATTTTCCCGGCTAATAGTTAGTTATATAGATTCATTGTATCTAAATTATATCCGAAGCTCCATTGAGAATCGTTTTATCGAAAGAAACGATATATTATTACTCAAAAATTAATATATTCACCACCAGTACTTTAACAAAAGTTTATGCGACGAGTGAAATGATTCCATCACTAACTCTAACTCACTAACTCTACTAACAGGATTTCTTATTTTTAATAAAATATTTAGTTTATTTTAGGAAAAAAATTATTTATATACCTATGCAGATATATATACTAACTAAAGTACATATGATATCTTAAAATTATTAAAATAACTATATATTTTTATCATTTAATAGTCGAGGAACAAAATATATTTATAATATAATAAATAAGTTAAACATCATTTTTTTTTTTTTAATTTAATTTTGAAGAAACAAAATTTTCATTACCATTTAAATATCATATTGAAACCAATTGAATATAGTACTAGTAAAATATAATTTAAGTACCTATAAAAATATATTTTTATAACTATAGGTACCTAATAAATCAAAAAAGCTGCTCTCATCACAAATCCAATTCATCTAGTATTTACTATTTGATGAACTTAATAAAATCATCTTACAATACACATTATACTAGTATATTTATGTTGAAAATTATATTATTTTTAAATTATGTTATAATATTCCTAAGAGTGAATATGGTTTACAAAGTTTAAAATTTCTTATCAAATAGTCAGTTCAGTAAATTACAATATGTATAGTGTACCTATATATAAATCCAATACATCCGGATAACCTAAATGACAAAAACCCACTCACATATTTTGAAAATGTACAAAATCCGGAATTTTCCAGTGTTATACTAATCATAAACCATTTATATTAAAAAGTATAAATATTTAATTTGATAAGGTTAAGTACCAATAAAGAGAAAGTTGTTTAAAAAAATTATTTATATATATATATATATAAATATTTATATTATAGTAGGTATCTACTAAATATATTATTATGTACTTGATATATTCATTTAAAATAATTGAAATATCCACATTTATAATATAATATGTATAGTTATTATATAGGTATCTATCATTACTATATGACATAGAAAGAAAATATAAGACATAACATGATAGTAATTATGTAATATTAACGAAATTTTTAACAATACATTTTTGAAACACTGTATCCCTGACTGCATTATTGTAAAATAATTTAGAATTTAAATATATTTTGTAGGTCAGTTGCGTAGCTATCGTAGAGGAAGCATGGGCAATTCCCTCGGGGTGCGAAACTTTTGTTATCTTTCGACATTCACCCCCTCTAGTTTCTTCTCTGGCTGATATACATATGCATTTTTTGGACGCACAGTTTTATTTTGTACCAGGAAGATTAAAACTATAACAACGCCATTTATGATGATATAGGTTTTTTTATGTCCGATTCCTATATTAAAACTGATATATTGAAAAAGAATTAGCGTTGATCTGTCGATTGTCAGGTAAATTATAGTCAAAAGTATTATCTATGGAATATGAGTACACTAATAATAAATAATAATATGTTAACTGTTAAGACTTAAGATTTATTTATTACTAAATGTTATATAGATATTATAATATAAATTCACTAACAGCTATAAAATTAAAATACATCTATTCATCGCTTTCAATATATTTGTTCGTAATGTTTTAATTCTCAAATCTCATTTTTCAGTAAATAGGCAATAAAAAATTTAATTTTATATTTAATGCTGTCCAAAAACATTAAAAAACCTGTTAAAAATCCAATATTATAAACATCCACAGTATACAGGGTGTACCACGAAGATCTGATAAATGCAATAATTTTTGTTCTGTTGTATATTTTCAAGTTGTTTTTTTTTTATAATTACTAGAACTCTGTGCTACAATTTTTATATTATTTTGTATTAATTTTTTTTATATAATCTAAGACAGCCATTTTATAAACTAATTAAAAAAAAAAAATTGGTATTAGAAATGTTTATTAATATTAAGTAATCGATTTTTTACAGTTTTTCTAAGCTTACTAAAATTTCAATTATTTTTATTAATGATAAATAGCTGCTATAAGTACTAAATAACATATATATTAAATTTATCCAAGAAAAATATCATTCATAGTATCATAATATTTTTATAATTCAATCGTATTATCAATTTGTTGGTATTTATTAATTTTTATATTGCTGTAATGTTGATCAGCAAGAAATAAATTTGAACTTTAACAAACTTTAATAATTGTTCAAAAATTAATAGTGTAATTTGATTAATAATTTTAAACACCAACATTTTTTTTAAAATGTACTTATAAAATGGCTATCTTGGATCATATAAACAAAAATTTAATAAAAAATTTAAATGTTTTATTTTTAGTTGTAAAATAAAAAGCCGATCAGTAGAGGGTGGAAGCACTTCGATCGTTGGGTAGAATATTGGTGGTCGATATATTGAATTGAAATGAAAAAAAAGATTCTTGTGGATATACTTGACAATTACTGCAAATAAAATAAATAAAAAAAGTGTAAGAAATTATTTGGTTGTATATAGATTTGAACCCCACGCGTGACAAAACAGCCTTTTTAAACAAATATGATAAAATACTTAAATTTAAATTTGATATGACTGTAAAACCAATAAGTCCGATTGCCAATATCTGACTTTAATATTATTTTTTTATTAAAAAAATACACATTTAAAAAAAATTCCAAAATTCTAATTTTCCTGTAAAGTAGAAAAGTTATAGGTATTATATATATATATATATTATACCTATTATGAATTAAATATCTCGAAATTGAAAATTGCTATATTAGTAGCCCAAAAATGAATAACAATTTTTAAACAAATTTTTACCTTTATAAAGTACCCACGTACATTTTTGGTGAAAATTTCAAGTGGATAGTTACTATTACTTCCCCGAAATTCGAACACATTTCATACCAAAATAATACATATATAATATATATATTATTGAAAAAAATAAAATGGCTATTAATAATTATTGTATCAATCGATTTTAAAATTTTTTTTTTTTTTGTCTATAGCCAGAATAACATAATTTCATTACTATATTACATTTTCAGATCTTAAAACTTGAAATTCAGACAATTATGAATTAAATGACTCAAAATAAAAAATTGTCCAAAATTAGGAAAAAATTTCCAAAATTTTTTTTCACTTCATAATATGCTAATATACGTATTTGACAATGGTGGTCGGTGGGCTTTGAAAGTGGGAGGGCGATTAAAAATGATTCATTTTTGAAAAGCATAGGATACAATACAATAATTATGTACTGATTTAAAAAATATTTATTAAACTAAAATTAATACCATATATAAAAACAAAAATATAAATACAAAAACTGAAAATTACAAGATAATAAAACTTAGGTATACGTTTTATATTTATACTCGTATTTTAAGCGTCTGGCTTTCATTTCACTAAACAGGACTTCCAAGTTGTTTCATTTCAATTTTCTGCTATAATGATACTGAATTTTCATCGACTATATTATAATAATATAATATACACCAATAATAAAAGAATAAATTAAATAAATAGTAAAGAAATATAGAAATGTGCACGCGTCACGAACAAAATAAATACACATTAGCTTATTCCGTATTGTTCAGCAGTCCACATGCATATCTGGCGATTATTCGTATCGCTCCAGCGGCCACATTATTACCGAATTGCCCCTTCTTTATTTTTATGATTTGATCGTATAGTTATGACGTGTGGTCATAACTATACGCCCTAGCGCCAAGCCATGTTCGATACTCGATAACCGTTCAAATGAATAATAATAGGTACCTATTTCAACCGAACTATTGTATATAGGTACCTACATATATTTTTAAACTTCGATTACCCCGTAGTGTTTCCATAACATTGGAAAATAATTTTTACTTTCGATAATAATATTTTGAAAATGCATTACAATGTAAATATAAATAATTGTTAATATTTAAATCAGTTTCTAACTTGTTAATAAGTAATTTGTTACAATTTTAGAGGGGGGGGGGGTCGCCCCGTCGTTCCTACACACGAGCCGCCACTGGTATTTGGTGAAAAATTCAAGTTCATATATATTCTTCACAATTCGAACACATTTTATATCGAAATAATAAATAATTTCAGAAAATTTGAAATAGCTATTAAAAAATATTGTACGTACTGATTTTTGTATGTAGCAAGAATGGCATATTTTTAACACTGTATTCAATTTTCCAGTCTTGAAAACTAAAATAAGACATATTGAGTTATATATGTATATGAGTATATGAGTTAAATATATTAAATTTTAATATTGCTATAAATAGCCTAAAATTGAGTAAAAATGTTCGAAAATTGTTTGTGTTAATATTTCACGTATATACGCTTGTGGTGAAAATTCCATACCTCTAGCATCAGTATTTTTTGAGTTATGAACAATTTTATCACATTCGTGTTTACCGATTTGTATGCAAATTTTTTGATACTTTTTTTCTTATCGAAAAAAATTTAGAAAACCGAAAAATGACCTCTCTAAAGTACAAATAGATGCAATTTGTTACCGGAAACTGGGTAAGCTTGTAAAGTTCAGAGTACATAGCGGCTATTTATCATTAATGAAAATAATTGAAATTTTAGTAAGCTTCAAAATTTTTTAAAAACTATACGATTTTTAATAAACATTTCTAACAATAATATTTTTTTTTTAATTAGCTTAAAAATGGCTATTTTTGATTTATATATATATATATTTATAAAATATAAGAATTATAGTGCAGAGTTCTAGTAATTATTACAAAAAAACTTAAAATATACAACAGAACAAAAGTTATCGCATTTGTCAGATTTTCACGGGATACCTGTATAAATATAATATAAAAATATATAAAATATAAAAAATTAAAAATTATAATTATAATAAAAATATACAATATAAAATATAATAAATATATAAAATAATAACTATATACCTAGTATATTATGAGTTTCTTTTTGAATTTTTTTTTAAACATTTATTAAATGCATAAGAGCACATTCATTCTCTATATTATTAAAATTAACATTCCGTTTTTAATTCAAACTACTGACGAATAATATTTAATTTATTTAGATAGACGTTGTACATATTTATAGATTTGAATATTTCATTTAAACTATAAATCGTTTTTAAATATCAATAAAGAAATTTTTTAATTTTTAATGTTTCTTGGAGTGCAGGAATGAGTAGATTTGTTCTCCTGATTCGGTCACACGGTTTTATCTACGAAAGAAAAATTTCAAACGAAAAATCATCATCCAAACAATAGATACTGTCTTATTTGTGACTGATGAGTAGAATAAGACGAGTGTTCGACACCCTGAAATCTCTGTGTATCTAGCAACTTTTTTATAGGTACCTTAATTTCATTATATTTCAATTTAAATTACTAAAATTGAATTTTTATAGTTTTACATTTTAAGCGGAAACGAAGAATCCACTTATTGGTTTTACAATGTGTTTGGTTTTTACTATCGTCTAAAAAAATATTCTTTTAAGTATAAATACTCAGAAAGTTTGATAAAGTCCCTTTGGCGCCTTATATCGATTGAACATATTACGTCACATAAATAGGTATAGGTACTTTGAATTCGTTAGAATTGAAAATTTTCCATTGTTTTACAAGAAAATTTAAACATACCGTAGAGAAACCTGTGATATTGTTTATAGATTTCTTGTTACCATTAAACTGTACAGTTAGGAAACGATTTAAGAATAAATGTTTAAATATTTTCATGTGATATATTACAGTAATTGTAGATGGATAGGAAATTGTTAGGTATTCTATTCTTACTTGAAATCTAATACCTATATCTAAATTAGTATTATTATATTGTGCTATTTGGAATAGTATATGAGTAGTATATGAAATAGTACATACAAATGAAAATTTTATTGAATATTTCCTAAATTTTCAGAATTTAGATAAGTATATAAAGTATATTAAGTTTATAAATTATATAATTTATAAACTTTACAACAAACAAATGAAAATAAAAAAAAAATCTTTCATGGCCACTATATATTCTACATAGGTTAAAAATGAAATATTCTTTCTTCACAATTAATTTAATTCATATATTCATTGTAGTTAAAACCGGAAATTTCTTTCATACCTATATATAGGCTCTTTTACTATATTTTTTATCTGTTCCTTTCTTTGTAACAATAATCCAGTCATCTACGTTAGTGTTTTCTTTTTGGTAGTTTTTTTTTATATTTTGTTTCAGTCATTCTTATTATCTTCTAATAGTCATAAATGACTAATTCACTCAAGTTGTATGTTCATTCTACCATTCTGTATAGCTAACCGTTCAATAAGGAATTCCATTTCTCCTTTCATAGTTGCACATTTAGAACATACACTTGTCTGCAAAATGAATTTTACGTCATTTACACCGTTTATTTTATAGCTGCGCACTTGCACTTTTGTCAGTAATATGTGATGTAGACTAGTCGAATATTCAGAGGAAAGAATACCGATTAGCTCTACTGAATCTCATGCTTATTTCTTTTTAATCATAATCCTGATTATATATCTATTGTATTCACAACCTCATAGATACTTGAACTTTTAACGATAATATCAAACTACATAGGATATTGATTTTGTCCCTCGTAATTTAAATATTAACAATTCTTTGACATATTCGTTATCTCTATATATGGTACATCTATACAGTAGATCAATAGTATTCAATATATTTTACGATGTAAATTATATTTTTAATTATCAGTCCACTTTGAGCTATTACAATAAATATAATGAAAAACCATTATACCTATATTAACAATTTATGTATGTTTTCACTTTGATTGTACATATTTATTTTGTGTTCGAATTTAATCTAAATAAAAAGTAAAAATACATAAATATATACAAACATGATGAAAGTAAATAATTGTTGATCATTTTTACTAAATATAAATAAAAAAATAAAGTCATTGGCCAACTATAAAACTAGTAATGGGCAAATTCGGTCTTGGTTTTGCAGTCTTGGTCTTGATCTTGCAAAAATGTAAGACCAAGACCAAGACCAAGACTGTACTAGAGCTAGCAAGACCAAGACCAATATTTTACTATTTCATAGCAAGACTGAAATAAAAATGTATGCAAGACCAAGACCGAGACCAAGACGTATAATGTAAGATCGAGACCAAGACCAAGACTTGACTGCAAGACTCTTGCAAGTCTTGCTTTTAAATAAAATAAAAATTAATGAATTAAACACGTTATTTTTATATTTTTTTTCTTGGTATACATTATTTATAATTCCACACCAAATCTACAGATTTCTCGTAATGCAACCAATATCCTACGGTAATATTTTCGGAAATGATTATCGTTTATCGAATATATGGGTAAACAGATATTCTTCTATTTCTTGAAAGTTTGGTGTTATCGAAAACAGTCAACTACACAGTTATCTACCTAATTATATTTTGTGAACGGAGGGAGGAATTACCCCCATTACTCCCTGTATCCCCCCTTGTGTACGTATAAATAAATTATTTATTCTTATTTCTAACTTTGGTAAAAAAAAAAAATGAAGGCTACAAGAATTTTGCAAGACCAAGACCAAGACCAAGTCCAAGACCTAGATTCATTCAATAAGACCAAGACCAAGACCAAGACTGCCATGGTCTTGGTCTTGGTCTTGCTTTGTGCATCACTATATAAAACCAAGTTTTGAACATATTTACGTATAAGTTTGACAACATTGAACTTGATTGATGGTTTAACACTTCTGTATTAGTGGTTTAAAGTTTGCATTTATTATAAATATTTTGTATTCTACAATTCGTATAAAAGTTTATGTTTAACAAATATGTATTGTAAATAATTTATATTCAACTTTAAATAAACCTATTTAGACCTGAATTTATTTATTACATAAACGGATAATATAATAATTGATAACATACAATATGATATGTGATAATAATAACCTATTCTGTAAAGTACTAAGGTATATTGCAAATAAATGAGCTAATATTATAACAGCAGACTTATAGTTTATGGTTAATAAATATTCTGTCATATCCATAGCTCGGATAATTTTATTTCGTTTAATTATTAAAATTCAACGATAAATATTGACGGTATATTGATAGGTTTTATGAATTGGAGAGAAAATTATTAATGAATGGACGAATGTATTTTCTAATAAGTACCTAATAAATCTCTATTGTATTTAAAATTTTACAATATTTGCACAATCTACAACAAGTCCTATAATCAAATGAACCAAAAATGCAATGTAATGATTCTTCGCAATTTACGAAGCGATTTGTGAAATTATACATTTACATAGAATATGTTATTTTTGTATGAAAATATTACATATAGTTACTTATATTTAACTGCACATGGTTTAATAAGTAATAAGTATGCTTAATTTTAGTATAATCATTTAAAAAATATAGTCTGCAGTAACAAGTAAAATAATATTTAATTTATAATGATGTTTGTTTTGATCATTATCGAACTATTTAAGTTCGATTTTCTAGGATATCTAGACTCAACAAAAATAATGGTAATTGTCAAAATGTACAGTGTTGGGTAAGTTACTTTTATAAAGTAACTAAGTTACGTTACTATAGTTACAAAATTAAAAGGAAACCAGATTAATTTTTCGTTATCTAAATACATTTTACAAAAGTAATTGCGTTACATTACTTATTCAATTCGAAAGTGATTAGTTTTACGACGTTACTTTCAACATTTTTTAATATGCAAAAATGAACATAATAAAATAAAATTTCAAAAATATCTTGATTTTTTTTTTTATAATCGTTATTTCGAGTATTACGAAATTCAATATCATGCCTACTTCTACATATTAAAAATCATACAATCGTTAAAATATCTACTTTTCGCAGGGTATAATGGGCTATCGTCAATTTTATAGATATATTTAATAGAACTTATTTTATTTTTATTTATAAAAATGTAACGAGTTATTTTACAAAGTTACTTAAAAATAACTAACGTAGTAACTCTTATGTTACTACAAAAATTAAATACGAAGTTACTATAACGTTACTCGAAAAAGTAACTACGTTACTGTAACGAGTAACATCCAATACTAAAAATATGTATAAAATAAGTAAGTATATTTAGTTTTACCACAATTTTGTACCTACACGAGAGTCGCCTGACTTACTCTAGAGCAATACTCGAATAGTTTAATTTCGAAACCTCAAAAATAAATTTTTTTTACCTACAATACGAGTATATTATTATATTATTGTTCGTATTTTTATTATACAAACGTAATTAATTTATTTATCTCATCAATAGAATCATATTTAAAAAAATACACTGATTGTTATAGTATATATATACTAGCTGAGTTACCCGGCGTTGCCAGGATTAGATTGTTTTGTTTTAAATATTTTTTAATCTTTATAGAAACTTTTCTGTATAGGTACAACATTACGATTACGCAACTTCGTTTGCCCCAGTGTTTAGTATTTTACATATTCTATTTGCTTAATCCATTTTAATGAAATTTAAAAAAATATTTTATGTATTTACAAATACCACAGAATTTGACACCAGCGCCACTTATGAAACACAAACTTCTACAGACGGTCAATTATTAATAATTATTAATAATAAATAAAGAGTTATAAACGATATAACAAATATAAAGAGTTGTTTAGTATATTGTTAAGTAATATCTTTGATATAATGAATATAAAAATTAAATTTAACAAATATTCTCTAACGAGTTATTATACAATTATAAAAAAATTATTGTTTTTGATTTTAAAATATACCTACTTTAATTTAGTTTTATATTAAAAATAATTTTAAATAGAAATATTAATGAATATATTATTATATCTAAATCTGAACTTAAATCTGTTATGTATAAAGAATCATTTAATACCATAATAGTTGCTATAAAAATACGTTTATTATAATTTATATCCTACTCGTTATAATTTACTTGGTAATATTATATTGGTATAAAAAGTGGAGAGTCATTCTTATCAGTTATCCGTATAACATAATTGTATAAGCTTTAAAATATATTTTTTTTCAAGTTAAAATAAATAATAACAGTATTATTTAGAAGTATATTTGTCAAAATATACAATAAGATGGTATTAGGCTTGGTATTAAGTATATTATTTGTAAAACTATACACATAAAAATACTTGTTATTTTAGGTAGGTAATATTAAATTAAAATTTTAAATTTAACGATTTTATCTTGAAATTTAACTAGGAAATTATTGTACTAATAAATTGTTAAAATAGTTTTAACCAAATTGTAATATAAGTAGCTATTAAAAAATCTTTTTCAAGTAATAATTATCTTATAATTCTTATAAATCTTAGATTAATTTAGCTTATATCTAACAATTAAATTTGCGATAATTGGTTTTCTAATGTTTTCTAAACATATAGAATTTTATTAAATATTAATTATCATAGTTTTGAGGAAACTGGAAAACAATACAAAAATTTGAAATTTAATTTATTACGTACTATATACTCGTATTACAGTTTTGAGTAAATGATATATATTTTAATTATTTTATAATCTTAGAGCCATAATATTTTTTTTATTAATAAATCAATTTCCTATTTTTATATTTACGAATTTATGAATTAATGATAGAATTATTTAACTAATTACCTATTTTGTTTATTATGACAATATAGCATAGATTGTAAATATTAATTTCATAATATTATTAATAATAGATAATAATAAAATGAGTTTAATCATTAGAAATTTTCCCAATTCTAAAATCATAGAACCAAGATTAAAATCCAGGTTCACCTTTTTATAATGTATTTAAGATTCATACCTAATTATATATATGTATATGAATTTCTTATACAATTTTTAAATAAATTAAAATTTTATAATTGGCATCTATTTCTAAAGTAATTTATTACCTTATAACATCAAGTACGATATTTTTTAAATATTACATTTACTAATTATTGTAGAATTAAATCGAAATCGATAAAATATGATTGAAGCAATAACTACAGTGCGACATATTATATATTTATACGTACTTAGTAATTTTGATAAGAAGAGAATTCCTAATATAACGTTTCAAGTACTTTGACAACCAGGTATTACTCTCTGGGTTTTACTTAATTTAATAAAAATTATAAATATCCGGTAAAAATATTTGAACTATGGTTGAGACTACCAGTATAATTATCATTTACCTATACATCTTTAGTAATATTGACAGTTAAATTTTAATTTAACTTTACAATGAATACAAAACACGTTTTTTTGGCTCTTATTAATTTCTGTGTTGTTGACATAACTTTGTATAATATACTGATAATGTAGTTTTATCTTTAAAAAACAACCGATTACTTACGGTGGGTAGGCTGCTGTTTGTATAGTGGTTTGTTATCTAAAAAAACAATCCGATCTGATGCACTATTTGTTCAGTGAGCAAATGGAAGAATTAAATATACTAAAAACATCTAAATACATTGGAGTGACATAATAAACGATTTTATTTTTTATACAATCATAACAATTATTTGTTTTCAATTTAAATCTAAATAGGTATGTATAATACGTGCCTATATGATTTGTAAGTTGTAATGAGATCATAATTTTACCTATATCACGGATTTATAATTTATATTATACTATACGGTGTTACTCGTATAGGTACTTGATTTGTATTATTTATAGAAATTTTTTAATTAAACAGTAAGTTTCTTAATAAAGTTGGGTATAAAACAAGCATGCAACGTATTTATTTATTTTATGTAAACACATCTTCAAATTACATTAGAGGTACCTATACAATATAGTATACAAGTCTAGCATACAAATTAGATTTTGTAAATTATTGGTATCAATTTTCTAGCTCTAAAAAATGTAATTAATATTTCTAAGAATGATAGTTTTAGCCGATAAAATATTAATTTTTTCATTCATGTAATATGTAAATACATAATTCAGATCAACTGTACTCAGTATTTTAACCTTCAATATTTAATTTTAAGCTCAACACCTAAATTATTACTAGTAGAAATATATTATATATTTTATAGGTAATAGGTATAAAATTCATAAATATCTCTATTCTCTATAGTATATTAAAAATAAAATTTAAAAAGTATAGACAGATGTGATCGTATTGAATGTATTATTTGAATTTTTATACTAATAATATATATCGTCGAATTTAAAGAACGATTCTGAGCACAGTTAGGTCTTGGTAAAAATTTTTGAGATTTTATTTAAAATGCATATATTGTAAATTAAAATGTTTGCTTGATTATTATTTTTACTCTTTTATTTTATTTTTTACGATTTTTCAAGAAGTGTTTTTAATTTTAAGAAATCAGAAAAAAAATTATTTATTCTGAAAGTAAAAGTGGCATTTTCGTTATATTTACAATTAATTGATAAGACATATACAATTATTTTAGCATGAATAAATTGTTATCATTATAAAATCTATACACTTATTAACTAAATGAACTGCACTTCGGGGCAAAACTCTTAAGACAATATCTGTTAAGCAAAAAGGAGTATTATGAAAGAGAAAATGAATTTCAAAATTTTTGTTCTATAATAGGTTTCTTTCATAATGAACTACTACTGATAATATCACAAAATAGTTCTGTGATATCACGTTTTTATATTGAATATAATGAGAACAATCAATATTTAATATATGGATAAAACGGTTATATGAATGTTTTTCTTCCCTAAT
Organism: Pemphigus obesinymphae; assembly: GCA_025469235.1. Taxonomy (NCBI): domain Eukaryota; kingdom Metazoa; phylum Arthropoda; class Insecta; order Hemiptera; family Aphididae; genus Pemphigus; species Pemphigus obesinymphae. The sequence goes on along the minus strand of JAIPRL010000231.1, from coordinate 152,584 downwards.
ACTCCTTGTGCTTATCACTGAATATTGTCAAAATGATTCAATAGGCAAGAGGTGGGGAAGACGTAGCCATTTAGCTAATATATGTTTACCTATATAATAAAATCATTCATCAATTCATTGTAAAAAATCTAATACTTATTTATGGTGAATCAGAATATTCTTAAATAGTTTTTATAAATATGAGATAGTATAAATAAAAAATATTTTATTTACCTATATAATATTATTATTAAATTACACATATAAATGTATATTATGAAAATAATATATAGGTAATAATGTATAAATAAACATTGTAAACCTGTTTTTCATAAAATAAATATTAAATAAATGTTAAATCAACATCATTTACATAAAAGCATAAATTAACAGTTTTATATCCTCTTATTTCCCAAAATTCTAACATTATCAGGTCACCTTCACATATTGTCTATATCAAATTATTAGACGGGCTTAGTAAATATGACCAGCTCACATCTGAAACCAGACGCTACCAGTGAAAAATATCTTGTTGGCCACCTCATTTGCTACCTGGTAGATGAACCGAGGACCCCGTGAGCCGAAATACATATTTGACCACTCGACCACAGACGGCCCTCAATTAACATAAAGATGTAATTGTCGATAATTTGCCTATTCAATTACGGGCTAATTAGTAATTATTATAATAGGTAATGAGAAAAGCTTGATAAAAAAAAGTACCTTGTTAAACTCATTTGTTATGTATGGTGTTAATTTACGCGCCAAACTATCAATCAATATGTTTTCTGCAGCAGGTCAAATAATATGATGTATCGTATAATATATATTATATATTATAATAATCAATAGTTACTATTATTCACAATAATTTTTAATAGAATTTATAATAAAATGTTTAAATAAAATTTTCATCGTACAAATCTGTCGTCTTTTAGATATAGGTTATAATATAATATATATATATATATATATATATAAATAAAATCGAAAATTGTATAATATGTTGTACCTATATTCAGATTGAAGTTTAATAAGATTGAAAATAGGATAAAATTGAAAAAACCGGACACCGACTTATGTTGTTTTGTATCCAATTTACCATCGATTGACCAAAATGCGTATATGTTTGTATAGTGGTGTTATAGTACGACTAGCAGCGGTCGGATTCGCCGCGCAAATACTAGTGAGTTGTGTAGTAATAAAATAATATGTGTAGTCGTGTGTAGGTAGACTATATGTATTGTGTGTATTTATAATTTAAGAAAAAGGTAACTATATAATGACAAAAATAATTGAATAAGGTGGTAATTATGTCGCTGTATAATAATAAAATAAATAATGCATAAATAATTCGTAGCGATATAAAGGGGTAAAATACATAATGAATGAAATGATATTAAATAACCCGTTTGGCGTAGGTAACTAATAATATAAAAATGTTACGGCCCTTTTGGCCTAAAAATGCTGTAGTATAAAAGTACACAAATAAATAATATAAAATTCGTGATTATGGAACGCAGACTTCTGGCCAAAACTGTTACCTAAAATGCTAAATAAGTAAAAGAAACGTTTATAGGTAGGTACACGCAAAATAATAGAAATAATTTACGCACGCATAGTATATACGGTAACAATAAGTAGGTATAAAAATGCTTGGCCGTTATTGAGTCGATTTTAACAATAATATAAATAAATTAAATATACATTTTTTTTTCTTTTATAATCTTTCATTTTGTGCACTCTATGCGATCTCTATAAGTCAAAACTACACGACTGCACCGTGGATAGACACAGCATGGTCCTTTTTGATAAAAAAAATACCGTATAATAAATTGTAAAAATAATTGCCTGTTATATAGTTATCTGTGATAAATATTATGTTATCTATTATATATTACCATAAAACAGGATATTGATACAATATTTTATTTTTGGTTAGTGGTTACTCTGTCAGTTGTCCATGGTTTTAGTAAATTGTACCACACATACTTGATACCATGGCTAATTATATAGGTATGACGGCAACAAGACGTGTTTTGGTTGCGGATTGCGCATCAGTTATTAATCCATGATTTTTCATGGAAAAGAATCTCAGCTGGCAGTGA